>DWPW01000827.1:0-10374 GCA_018252015.1 Astraptes brevicauda | reverse complement strand
TTCTCATGGTGATAGTCATGCAGCATTTCATGGTACGGAATCATCCACGTGCGAGTTCTTCTCGCACTTGGTCAATTATTTTTGTTGTTTACGTTATTTTCCTAACGTAATATTTTTGATCAAAATTTTGTTCATTATTATAACAACAGTGTTTAGCGCTACTCTGTTCTGGTCTGAAGAGTGTAGTAAGGACGTCATATTAGAAAGCTAAGTGACTAGAAGCAATTTGATTTTTGAAATTTCATTTCTTCATAAGTTCGGTAATGGATAAAATTGATCAAAGCTGCAATGACGAAATTTAAATCATTCGCGAACCACATTTGTATTGACTTGCTGGCCACTAGTACTTAGTTCTTAGACCACTGATAGGGAACCATCATATTAAGATATCTAGAAGTACATAAATATCCAAAGACAAAACATTTCAGTACTTCATCTTTTTTCTTCTTTGTTTGTGAAATGACTACTTTAGGTAACTTTTGTCAATTAGACATATGAATAAAAAAGAAAATTACGATTGTATTTGGACCATTTAGTGTATTTTATTACTTATATTATTAGTGTATATAAGCCTATATTGGAATGCCTCATGCCCCATTTTAATACCAGAGCAGCTACTCCAAGCTACTATGAGAATATAGCTATCACAGGGCACACGGAAAAATATTTTATTCACGCAATCACACTGGAGTTGGGCCACAGACAACTTCATTTGTGAAGATTTTTACTGTTGTATTATTCTATTTCGATGGTACATCTTTTGTTTGACTTTGGCTCGGAGTTTTTCCGGCTGTATATTACTTTTGAGCATTGAACCATGGTTTTATTCAAGCCTGTTGCGATATTGCGGAGCGCAGACGTGTTTTGCTTCGTTATTCCCAACGAGGTCTTCCGCAGTTAAGTAGTTCGCAAAACTTTGCTAACTAAATTTGTGTTATTATCCGATTCGTAGTTCAGCAGCGCGTGTAAACCATTATCTATGACGTACGCATTGCTTCAAGCTACCTATAAGAAACCTGTAGGAGTTTTGGCTTTTTCGGATTGGATTATTAAAGCATTAAGCTTTAGGATGGTAATACCAATTTTTTTTTTATCTTACCACTAAGTCTATGTAATTTCGTTTGTGGTCTTGCATATCGCTGGTATATCCAGTACGTATATATGTACTGTGTAAGGGTGAAGCAAAATTCTGATATTTTTTGAAAATCCTTGACATGCGTCCGCCAAAGCGGAATCTAGATTTCAAAATAACAGTTTATTTTTTTAAGTACTTGTTACAATGTTAGATCCTTAATATACTACCTAATGAACTGTCTATAAAAATATTTGGTGTAGGTAGTAAACTATGAAATTTTTAGGCAATTCGGTATTGTTTTGAAAACGGTATTTTAAAGGAGTAGATATTGCGGACCTGCGTGCAAGCTGATTTATTTTATAGTAAACTTTCTCAATTTATTCCTAAGGATGTGTTGTTGCAATTTGCGTAAACAGTAATAGCTATTAATTATAGCTTATTACAATTCCCTATTATTACTAACTGCTTTATATTACAATTTGCTCGTCCCGGTACTAATGAATAGAAGCCCTGGCGATAATATAACTTCCAGTTTGTAGTTAAGCGTTATAAACGTTTGCTCATAACGCAGACTAGGATTCTTTAGAATTGTTTCACGGAGAGGAATAAGTGGAGAGGTAAGCAATCTGAATTGCTATTGAAATTGAAAGGAAATTGATTGAATTGAAAGGTCGTAGAGCCATTATGGTACCACCGATGTAATTATTTCTAGTGTGGAACTATTCTTGCGTTTTGAAGAACGGATGTGTAATGTATGCTTCTTGACTTCGATATGAAGGGGCCTACTCCCGAATACCAGTTCTTTTTAAGAAAGAGGGGAGGTTTGACCCATTGACCATTTTTAACCAAGTTTAAAAAACCGATAGCGAAAAAGAGGACCTGGACAAACGGACATCAAAAGAATGAACTTTTATTTCGTTGGGTGTTTGTGTATGCTTATCTGTGATACATTTTGGTGACCTTGAATATTTTTGTTTATAGTTTAAGTCTTTTTGATTATGGATAATGGCAAGGTTGTCTTTAAATTCCTTTTGTAATAAACACCATGTTCACAACGCCGTAACATGATAACCATGATTTAATTTTAATTCAAACAAAATTCGAAGTAATAATAATGTGGCCGGTATATTTATTATGGATATTATCATTTTCTCACTTATTATATTTATTAAGAGTGTATACTCTAATTTCGCTGTTAGTAGTATACCAGCAAGAATGTTACACATATTTTAAATTTTCGTATGTCAATGTATTGTTTACCTATGAAAATTGCCGAACGTTTTGTGGTTTTGTGTCATTCTAAATTTAGGCAAATTTTAGGTTTTGAAATATTCTTAGAAGTCCAAGGAAGGACAAAACGGTGAAAAATAAGAACCTGTAAGGAAAATAGTAAAAGCAACAATTTTATTTTTCCCATACAAACAGTTCGTAAGTACCTGTTAGATAGGTGGCGTTCAGAAATTAAATATTGAACTAGGAAGATACCTAGCTTAGACTATGGAAAAGATCCGTAGCATGCTCATAAAATTGTTTGGTCTGACATTTACTTTTTTATAATGTCTATCATAGATATAGGATAACAAGCGAAACAATTCTAAGTCTATGATTTGTATTATTTGTATTTATTACCAAGACGTATCTTTTTGTAGCTTGATTACATTTAAACACATCATTTATATTTGACAGTAAACAAATATATTATCGTCAATAATTTCCTTTGGGACTTCATGAAAATACTGTTTCATTTTCGTTGCTTCTTAATTTTTAGGTTATTGAACTTTGCCACATTATTTAATTCTAAGTCGTTCGCAGTTCGCCGGCTTATTTACCACTACAGTTTTGTAACTGAAATGTAAAGGGATTCCATTACAATATATCGTTTGATTGCCTGGTTGCTAATTACGATTCACAGAGATGAGATGTAGATGGATGCATACATAAACAGCTTTTGTCTTGCATTGCAATCTGTAGCGTTTGACTAAGGTTTGGCTGGCTGTTCCAATCACGATTTAATTACAATAAGGGATTAGCTTAGAGTAGCAATTAGACCTCGTCCTAACCACTAATATCTCGGCCTTACATAGATATTATGTACCACTAGTTTTAATATACATTTTATGAGAATTGTCAATTGTATATTTCACTGAAAAATAATCAATCAACAAATATTTACCTAACCATTGAAGGTGGTAGAACCATTTGTGGCGCGATGACACTACTCCGCACCTGTTTCTGCATAACAGTAGTGTTAAACGATGCTGGGTTTTGTTTAAATCGTGCGGTGAGGAACACATGATTATCCGAGGCATTCCAACTTAGTCCTCAGGTGTTCGAACGCATTTGTCGTCAATCTCAGCACCCTGCTCTTATCTGGTGTTGCAGGTTTCCTTAGGGGGCAGTGGCAACTTATTATCAGGTGAACTGTATGCTCGTTTTAACTTCGAAATAATAAAAAACCTAAAAATTACATGAAATTCGAAGAACCTGGGATTCCAACTCCAGGCCATCAGCGGGAGGCCGAATATAAAACCACAAGCCTATAACTGTCGTTATGAGCCTAACAGATATAAACGGGGTACAAAACTTTTACACTTTACATTTACACCTACTGTATATTACTACTAATACTATGTATATTAGCGGTGTAAAGTATTTATAGTTTAAAGGGGGGGGGGGATAAAGGGGGTTTTGGTACAAATTATTACTATGAGTAATAACTAAGCAAATATATGCTATTTCCTTTACAAATATATAAAATACAGGTAAAGTTATTTGTTACTTTTGTTTTAAAATGGATGTGACCTTTGGGACCTACGTACTCTTAGTGGCCTTAGACTTCTCACTTCTTCTCAAGCGGAAAATATAGACGCAAACTATATAGGTACTTCAGTTATACATGTATTAACTATAAAGATTGAAGTAGCAAAGGAACATGTAGCCCACCTGCTAAATGGTCACTATCGTTTTTTCATGGTATGGAAGTCGTAAACGAGGGTTCAGCTCATCTGATGGTAAGTGACCATTGCCGACCATGGACATCTGTAATCAAACCCAGATAAAATCACAGTCACACCTGAGGTCGGCCACAGATGCGTTGCTACCCCTGAGGACTTGTTGGAACGCCTCGGATATATGTCGCTTCTTATTACACACCCTTCAGACCAGAACACAGCAGCACTTACCACTGCCGTTATAAGGCAGAAATCGGTGTGGCGGATATGCCGTCGCAGTGGAAACACAATGGGTTCTATCACCTTTCGCCCACCCATATCTCTGCCACTGTCTGCGACCCATGAACGGTATAATCAACTTAATTGAAAAATCAAGGATCAGCCTCCTCAATCAAGATTTCGCTCAAGGCCTCAGATGCAAGGCCACCGATGAGGCAATCATACCATTTCTCTCCCACTATATTCGTCAACCCACCCTTGTCCCATTGCTGGGCACGGGTCTCCAGTCGAGTTAGAGGGTTGTAGGCCATAGTCTATTGCGTGGGCCAAGTGCGAATAGGTAGACTTCACACACCTTTGAGAACTTTTTTTAAAGGACTCAGGCATGCAGTATTCCTCACGATTTATTTTCCTTCGCCGTTAAAGCAAGTGATAATTATTTTTAATACGCACATAACTTCGAAAAGCCAGAGTTGAGTGCCTGGGATTTGAACCTCGGACCCCCGACTTTCAACCATTAAGTTATCACTGCTTCAATATTCTCTCTCTTACCACAACCTTCAATATTACAGGTAACACTGCAACCGTATGGCAATACGTATACAAATTGGTGAATATTAACACGCTTTTTTATTAGCTTCGGTTGTATGTTTGTATGTATGTAACGGAATATTTGAGCTCTAATTTTTCCAATTTCCAAAAGTCTGATTCATTTGTACACTTATCAAGAACCGATGACAATGCAATAATTGGATAAAAAAATTTCATTATCCTAAATAGGACTGCCAGGATTAATAAATTCTTGTACAGATCTTCTTTATGAGAGTGAGAGAGAAAGCTATAAAGCGCGGGATCTGCGCATGTCTGCAGTGCAGAGTTACTCTTTCGGACTTGAATTGTCTTTTTTTTTTGTTATTAATCTTTATCACAAAAGCGTGTTTTTTAGTTTTATAACTATTAAATTTTATTTATTTAGTGCGGGATTCTTAGAGTAAATTTTACAAATTGGCATTTTATTATTTTAGCCAGTCTTATTTTTTTATGTCCGCAACCCTTTTTATGTCCCCCTACTGGGCACGTTTGTTGTCATAACTGAGGGAGGCTTGGAGCGTTATTATTTTTAGTATGAGTAATTTTACCACATTAACATAGCGAAAACAAAACTATATTCTATTAGTCGTATCTCCTGTTTTTAATTTTCCTTTTTTTACTTCTTAAAATGTCTGCCTAACCTATTACGTAATCCGTGAGATCTCGAATTATAAATTATAAGAAAAATAATGCAAACCTTTCGTTCAACCTTAACGATTATATACATAAAACTTCGTGTGTTTATATACTATATCAGTTTATTCACCGTTAGGGGAATTGAAGTTAAAAGAAAGAAAATAAAACTTGCTTATCTGCATCAAGTTTAAGTTCGGAAATCCTCAGAAATTCTCATGGGAAATTATTAAACGTATCCGAATAGGTAGAAACTAGACTAGAACCATTCTTTATCTTAAGAAAGTAGAACACTAAAAGGTACAAAGTTGCGGAAATCTATACAAATAAATAAAATTAAAGGGTCTGTAAGTAATATCAAAAGTATACATGGTACCTGTCACAAAAATACAATTTAAAAAAAATTGTCTGTCTGTCTGTTTGGCTGAAGTAAACTTCTTAACGGCTGGACCGATTTTGACGGTACTTTCACTGAGAGATCGCTAAAAGACTAAGGCGTAAATTAGGCTAGTTTAATATTTGAAAAAAGCAATAGCGCAAGGTCCACGCGCATGCGCCCGGCGTCGCCGGCGGAAATGTGAGTTGCTATTAGACAGATATTGATGCCATTTTCCTTCTTTAGCGCGGGTAAAACAGCGGGGATCAGTTAGTAGGTACTAAAAAGTATATGAACATGTACCTATAAGAAAAATGCAAGTTACACGTATACGCTATATGTACCAATATATAACACTATCAACATATATATCAATATATAAGACTACAAAAATCGCAGATAAGCTATGCACGTTTGAAAACTGGCACATGAAATAAATGTTAATAGTCACATCAAATCGGTCGGGATTGGTCTTTGTATACAAATGTATGTCTCTTGAGAGTTATATGCTTGTCCCTTTTTGTGCATTCAATTAGACGTGCTGTCCTACTGCATTTCATAACTATTTGTCAGTTGTTGTAAAGTAGTATATACATGTATATGTATGTGATATATATAAGTATATATATGAACGCGATGAATATATTTGTACATGTATATCATACGATGAATGCCACCAAAAATGCCAATTGTTTTACTCGTAAACTTTCTCTACCTTTCTTTACTAGTATGTACATCAATGCATAGGTATACGTATAATATTCAAATGAAATAGATATTCTGCTTGAACTTTAAACTTGACTGGTTCAATCTAGTACCTACTCTTAAAAGTGGTAGAACCCTTTGAGGCTGGTCCGGTGGCACAAAGTTTAAAATTAACCCGACGATTCTAGTTGGTCTAAATCACGTTAAAAGTTTCCGTTAAATACAAACATAAAACCGAAACTAATAAAAGAGTGTTAAATAGTTGTTCTTTGGCATTACAAACTGATACTTTAATTTTATTTATTTGTATAGATATTACAGCTTTAAAACTTAAGCTTTAAGACAAACTTAGCGTTACCTACATTATGGAAAATGCACCTTTCTTAAAAATAAAGCAGTTTGTTGATATTCAATGACACACATAACATAATTGGCGTGCCTTTGTTTATACATTTTCACATAAATGCCTCTGAGTTTAATACTTCCGTTAACACTAATGTGATTGATTAAGCAACACATGTTCCAACGAACCTTTACCATGTTAGATTACTTATTAATAAACCTACTTTCTGAACCGATCGGGAAGCTGTCGACTGGGATTAATTCATTAGGAACTAATATGATCAGGATCGCGCGCTGAGTGTCGTTACAAGAAGATTGGATCAGGCCGTTTACTAAACATGGTGCGCTACGATGGAGTATAAAAAATGAGTTTTAGATTTATAAAACGTATTTTCGTGATTCGACATTAAGTAATACATATCTAATGACACTTATCAGTAAATAAGCAATCTATAACAAATGCCTAAAAAAGCTAAATTAGACAATTTCTAAATTAGGCAGAAATTGTCAAAATCCATGTTTACTAGATAAACAATTATATGGATTGAATATATTACTCATAAAGAACGAGTAGAATGTTACTTTTTAATAAAAGCACCTTGTGACGCAGGTATTTTTGTTAACGCAGAGACTTTGACAAAAATGTACCATGTTGCCGAATGAATACAAATTGACGTGGCCTCATATTATACGACATATCAACAAGATCAACAAGGAAAACAGAAAAGAAAACAGTTACAAATAGCATGCTAAGTTGTGCCACTTCTAAGCCGATGTGTAACCTGGTTTACGTAAACGTTCCTTATGGATGGAGACGAAAAAATATGAATTGGAAATCAGTATCGATGCAAATGGCTGCAGTTGCGCAACTGTAGTTGGAAAAACGATAAATAATGATTATTTTCTAGCGTCACTCCACATCCGATGCGAATTGAATTGTAAAATTGTGGCCTCGGAGAAACTTGACAAATTACGTCTACCTCCACCCGAAGGTCCTTTGGACGTAAGGCTAAGAAAAAGGAACGTTGCATTTTATCACAGCTATTTATAGAATTGTTTGTTTTTCGCTCACTCAATCGACTGTAAAGATATGTATTATTTCGATTTTTTTTAGTTCAGAACAAATAATAAGTTATGGAAATTTTGAATGGCATATTATAGGTACTTAGTGCTTATCGAAATAATTCGTTTTTCATCTTTTATTTAGCAAGTGGTAGATGACACAGTGGTCCAAATTTCACTATGATTGAAGCCAAATAAAACTAAACTTAATACACTCAAATAAAAATAAACTTTTATATGTATTAGTGGAACCGCCACAATGATCGAAATTGGACCAATATAAAAAAATTAAAGGTAAAATTATAATTTTTTATAAAGCTGCACTTTATTTCAATAAAAGACTTTACTTTATAAGAACTTTTTTACACACACTCCACCGTGCGCGCAGTATTCGAAAAAAGGGACCTAAAGTTTTCGCTTCACGTATTAGTGTATAAAGTATTCGTCTATGCTTAGGAAAATATTCATAATAGGGATTGTCGCTGATTGTCTAAAAAATATTGGTTAACTTGATACAATAGTAATTAATGTATTACTATATGTATTTCGGCATACATATAGTAATACATTTATACCGAGATGGTACTATTAGAGAAATATTAAGAGGATTCTTTTGTCGTGTAGTCACTACAAGTTTTGTACATTAATGCATAGCATACGACTAAAATACTTCAATTACGACGCTCATTTAACCTGCTCATGTGTGGTAAATGTTAAATAGAAAATGCTAGCTTTAGTTTAGAAATGCAAAATTAAAGCTTAAAGCAGGTTGACCGTTACAGTTCCGTAAATAAGTATCCAGGAATACGTGATATAATATGGTTCTTTTATTGTAAATGTAGAAGGTAAAACTAGGGTATTGGGTTAAAAGCGCCGTATCCGGATTTTCTGTAGAGAATATTTTGACCCACATCCATACAATTACATTACAGATAAAATTAAAACGGCGATGCCACTGAAATGCACGCGGAATTGTCCCATTACGAGTTTTGTTTTCGTTGCGTTAAATCTATATTTATAAAATAAAGTTGTGTTAGTACACTATTTACAACTCAAGAACGGTTGAACAGACTTGCCTGAAAATTGGTGGGAAGGTAGCTTAGGATCAGGAGAGGGACGTAGGACACTTTTTGTGCCGTTAGACCGCGAAACGTAATTTCGCCTATGGTTAAGCATGGTTGAAAATTTGACCAAATGCTAATAAAACATGAATTTGAATAAATCCAAAATTTACTTATTTATTGCCACTGAGGCGGAACAAAGTTCGTCGGGTCGGCTAGTAAACAGATAAACGCAACCACGAGTGTAATATTTTATTGTTATAGGTGCATCGTGCATTCATGTGTGATATTAGGATTTATTGATGACGTGCTTAGCATGCACCTCGCGTAGAGAGTATGCTACAATAAATTTCGTAGCGTTCGTTCGTAGGTACTAGATACAATGAAGACTGGAAATATTGAACTCACAGAAACTCTTGTAAGACAATATTAACAATGTGCTATGAATAGGAAAATTTCAGAGATAGATTATATGTATTTTTTTTATTTTCTATGATATTTTCTAGCTGTATTTTCTCTCGTGCCACGTGTGAATTTCGTGAAAAAAATAATCAAAAGATGCTCGAGACTTACAAATCCTTTATAAACGACGAAAGGTATGAAGAATATTAATATAAGGATATTAATAAACTTGCATAAAGTTGTTTCTTACTGAAAATATTAAAATTTATAATTTATTTATATGTTTTTAAAATTTGGAAGTAGAAAACATGCAGTTCACCTGTTGGTAAATAGTGACTGCCGCCCATGGACATCCATAATCAACCCAAATAAGATCAAAGTCCTACCAGAGGCAAAAGACTTTATTACTAACAGATAACTAAGTAGGTGCGTTGGCCATCAACGCGACGTGGAATACAAATATAGTATCGCTTGTAAAACCTACCAAGGAGAGGAAATAAAACGAGTATGTCCAATTCATCGTGCATTTTGTTTTTAAAATCGTTATAGAATCCGAGTATTTTGGTAGCGCAGTATTGAGGGGTAAATTGAAAACAGTGTCAGAGCAAACTCTTTCCCCCGTCTAGATGCATTTGAAACGTGGTATAAGGGATTTACAGAACAGTTTGTTTCAATCAGATTCTGAATTGGTTTGTGAAGTCCTCTGCATTACGTTGTGTAAACGCGGTTATACTTTTGTGCTAACGTATCAATGGAATTATGCTTTGTATACGAAGGTAGTGGGAGAACCTTTGTGGTTCGACCCCGGCAGCACCACCGCCATATCTTTTTCTGCCTAATAACAGCAGTGTTAAGCGCTGCTGTGTTCTGGTTTGAAGGTTATGGTAAGGGAGACATACTTATTCGAGGCGTTCCAACTTAGTCCTCAAGGGTAGCAACGCATCTGTGGCTGACCTC
>DWPW01000826.1:0-10378 GCA_018252015.1 Astraptes brevicauda | reverse complement strand
CCCGACGTCGAGGGGTTGTAAGCGATGTGAACAATGTGGCGGAAATGACAACAAAACCATATTGTTGTTTTTGGCCTTGTTTACCACTTCTACATTTACATGTGAGCTATGGTTATCTAATAAAAGTAAAACGGGGTCCTCTTTTGTCGGTTTTACGTGATGAATAAAATGATCAACCCATTTCACAAATTCTTTTTGAGTCATCCATCCTGATTGGTTTCCAACGCCTATGCATTCTGGTGGTCCGTTTCTAACAAACATGTCATTATATCGAATACGAGGAAAGACAAACATACAAGGTATGGAGTTGCCAACAGCGTTTATCGCACTTGCAAGTGTCACCAACACGCCTCTTTCAGCAGATGTCACAGCACCGACCTGCTTTATGCCTTTTCCTGCAATAATTTTCTTTGGTTTTTGAACGGTTGTGATACCTTTAAAAAACGTCAAAATATGTAAATATGAATATATTAATAAAAATCAATTAAATTGATATGTGAAAAAGATAAGTAGGTACCGGTTTCATCAACATTCCAAATCCGTGATGGTTGGAAGCTGTATCTTTCTAGCACTGATCTATATTTCTCAAAAAAGAGTTGTACGTTGGGCCTATTGAAGGAAGTTGCTCTGCTTAAACTGGTGCCTTCAGGGGTTCGTATTGCTAATGTAGGATTTCGTCTCATAAAGTTCGTGAGCCAGTCATTACCCGCCATCTCATTAACTTTCCAGGATGCAGGTATTTTTTCAATGTTGTAGAACATAGCACATTGATATGCTAATTTCTTCATTTCACTGGGCAGTAACCCAAAATAAATACTAGCACATTTTAACAAATACTCTGCTATGATCGCTTCTTGCTCCGCATTGAAAACCAACCGAGTTCTTCTATAACCCATTTCCAATGGCGCACCTGCTTTCTTTTTTTTCACAAAATTGTACAGTGAAACGTAGCAGATGTCAAATTCTTGTGCCACATCTCTGTACTTTCTGTTCTTCTCCATCACTTCTAACGCAGCTAACTCGTAGACATCTACGGATGTGGTGCCTCGCGTAGTTTTCCGTTTATACGTTCTCATCCTATCAAAAAAAAAGACAAAATAATTATAAGCAAACATCCGGGGTAAGTATTAACACGTTAAGACAAACCCCGCCGATTTGTTAATTATAACCCCGTAGGTACATTTTTCGTATAAAATAACATAATTGAATATTCGGCAATAGTTCCATCAATGAAGCAACATAGCGTTATAAAGTATAAAATATGCTGCCAGGAAAACAAAAAACTTAAACTTATAAACTCATAATACCTGTACAAATCAAAATATCGTAAAGTTGAAAATGTTCGTTACCTGCGTAAAAATGACTCCCAATACACAACTCACTCGTACGACGCACAGAGCGCAACTGACCAATCTTATGATGTGCGGTATGATCAAGCCAACAAATTAAAACACCTGCTGGAGATTTAGTGTTTATAGTTTTTAAGAAATTCGCTTGTTAATACTTACCTCTGTTAATTGTAGCCCCGGCCTCCCCTAACCACTATCGAGTTAACAAAGAGAAAGAAATATATTCGTGCGCACAAATTTTATTGATTCCACAAAATGTTACAGGTACTTATAATACCTTTTAACAAGTTTGCACCCTCACGCACACTATCTTAAAACTAATAAAAGCGTGTTAAAATGGCGTCGTATGATTGGTTGTATGATCCCATTACGCCATTTTGATTGGACAATAACGATGCCTGTTATAAACATTAGCGATTTAGAGGGTAACAGTTAGTGACTATTTTGGACGCTTTTTTAAGTAACGCTAGATCTAGAGAGTAGATATATATTCAAAGCGTCCAAAGTTTTATTCACAAACTTTGTTAGACTTTGACTTGAAGATGCTAAAAATCATTAAAATCTCATCATAGCATTTTTTTGTGTATGTAATCTAAATCCTTTTGATTAAATAATATGCAACCAAACAAATCAGTTACTTCGAATTTTTGCCTATGGCTTTCCGATATTCACCCGTAAATCTTTTATGAATCGAAGAAACTGGGGTTTTAAAAATGCAAAGATCATGCGGTCTGGAATTGCGTATACATCTTTTAATATTCGATCCCTATTCTCCATGGGATACCCCAAAACCTCCAACACTACTTTATTTAATTAGGTCAAAATAAGTACATAAATAAATAAAATCAGTAGAAAATTAAATTAATGCTTTTCTCGTGAAAAAATGAGACAGTGGAAATGGCATAGAAGCTAATTAGTATGGGCACCGCGCTAGCCAAACAAACTCAAAAAAATTAGTTATCGTATCTTTACCTCTAAGAAACCTGCTTTTTTATTGGTTGCCTGTTGTAAACACGAATAGTCATGACAACCATGTCTATACAACAAAATATATGTCATCGGTAGAAACTATTTAGTTAGATTTTTGTGTGAACAATTAACAATCTTAAATTGACGTATCAGCTTAGCAGAGGCAGTTTTGACAAAAATTGCCGAGTAGTGTAACCATGGCAACCACTTGACAATTTAAATTGGACCTTATCTTAAAGTAAGTGAGTAGCTTTTTATAGTGCTGACGTTAAATACGCTTCTCAGTCACAAATTATAGTTGCTGCCATCGACCCACTTACTCTATTTGTTTCTGTGCTCCGTGCTTTTTCCATTTTCATATTGTAAATAAATATATTAATATTTAGGTATTACGTACATTTTTTACTACGCTGGAAATCAATCGTAACGTTCAATATGTACTGATAATACATTGCGGTTATTTTTGGAGATGCCCAGATTGCCCAGTAGGTGTAATGTCAAATCACAGCATAAGTGAAAGATAATAATTGTACAGAAATTAAAGTTTTTTTTTTACTTATATTACTTATACGTTCCTGTTTATATCATGGATTATCCTGTATATTTCGTTGTAGTAAATATGGAATTTGGTTGTGATATGCTAAATGTCTCTTAGTACGTAATAGAAGATTCTCGTAATTTTATTTCTATATAAACAGTACTCTTTGCAGATTAATTTTTAATAAAATATAAAAATATAGCAATTTCAATAACACACTGATAAATAATAAAGTGCTGTCTTTGAAATCATGTCGTGTCGTACCATCACAGAGGGACTAATGCAACAGAAAACATTTCCCCAGGAAACTTTGTTCTGTAATTTTAATGTATCGGGAAAAATGTAAAAAGGGGAACATTGTGGAACTCGATCCAAGTTTACGAGAACACAGCAGTCTCACTTGCAGTCTTTTTCTGGTAATACTTGAAAGACTTTACAAGTTTTCTCTTTAATTATTTTTATTTTATTTCCTTTGATTTTCATTATCAATGAATTTAGATTTGTGTCCGGGTCATGTGTGGAAAACTAGACTCCACACATTTGAGAATCTTTTTAAAAGAACTCTCAGGTTTGTTGGTATCTTTCCGATATTTTCTTCATCGTAAAGCCATTGATAAATATTTAATTATTTCTATAAATATGTAAGTTTTTTTTATTTTAAAGTATAGCCACTTACTGGTTTATTTCTAAAATAAAATATACATACCTTACTGGTTATTATATACTTGTAAACATGTGTATGTAATGTTCGTCGACAGATAACATTTATAGAAAATTATATTTCGTAATTAATTCTATTAGGCAAATAACTTTGAATATCATAGAAGTACGCCTGAAAGGCATGTATCAGGGATTGAAGTTCAAATCATAAGACCGTTACTGCTTTCCTATGTCTGCTTTAAGTGAAGTTATAACACATAGACAAATATATGCGCTCTTGAAATGTCCCATATATTAGACAATAAAATGGACTTCTCGGAGCGTCAACGTTAGTTCCTCTATTTGTTTCAGAGACAAATAACTCTTTGTATGTACGTTAAAGTTCAAATCTGACTGTGGTTTCCATGAAATACCTGTTGTAACACGTTCTTTGTCAAGCTAGATGAAATTTCCGTGAAATCTATTTAATGGAGTATAGGTAGGTCATATAAATTCCATGTATATCGGACGATACTGTAATATAGCTTAATCCAAATACTCTCTACCTATTCGTAGTAGTTATTTCTACATGGCATAATAAATTTCAGGCATACTGATTTTTTTTTATCAAATAAAGAATTAGGTACTTTAAGGGTCTAAAGTAATTTTTATGCAATAAATAAAGATAGAATATAATAAAAGATAAGAAATATGGAATCAATATCAAAAAATATAAAATATCTGGGTGATTACAACATCTACTCTGTCCAACTATAGTTTAGGACTAAAAGATAACTCTTTGTGTACCTAGGTACAAAAAGTTGCATTGAACTTGATCAAGCCTATCAAGAGAATAATAATTTAAAAACACTCGAAGGTACAAAAATGACATAAACGAAAAAATCTTGGAAATAAAACGAGAACTCCATTAACACTTGTCTACTTGTTTATTCAAATTTGAAGCAGAATCATCTCAATAGGGCCGAGTTGTGTGCACACGTGGATCACTTTGCACTCAGAATGGACTGACACTAAACAGCTAGTGTTGCCATGCATTCAATTGTCTGACATAAGTGTAAGTGTACATTGACATTTACGGAAAGTCCGGAAACATCTTCAAAGAAAGTCTGTAATTTTCAGAAAAGTTTTAAGTTTTTAAGTCAAAATTTTTATATTTTACTTTTATTTCCTGCTTTTCTTGAGTAAAAACATAAATACATGCATTTTTTACCTAATATTGGATTTTACCCATATTTGTGCATATGAATTTATTATTTTTGCTATATATATACAAAAATACAATTATAAAAACTTTTGTTTGTCTGAGGTAATCTTTGTAACGGCTGGATTGGCTTTGACGAGACTTTCACTAGCAGATAGCTGATAGTATACGGCGTAACTTAGCGCTAAGTACTTTAATTTTTGAAAAAAGTGTTAGCGTAGGCCCCACGCGCTCACAGTTGTAAATAAATGTCAGTCACTACTGGTTACAAAGAGTCATCTATCACATACATAGTTATATCACATTTTTATGTTATGGAAATAGCAAACGAGGTTGCAGCCCACCTGATGGTAAGTGGCCACTGCCACCCGTGGTCATCTGTAATCAACCCCAGATAAGATCACAGTCCTACCTGAGGTCGACCACAGATGCATTGCCACCCCCGAGGACTAAGTTGGAACGCCACGAGTAGGTACGAGTATGTCCCCTTACCACACCCTTCAAACTAGAACACAGCAGCGCTTAACACTGCCGTTATTAGGGAGAAATAGGTGTGGCGGTAGATAAAAAAGCGGTGATAGCCTAATGGTTGAAACTCGGCCTCACAATCTGGGGGTCCGAGGTTCAAACCCAGGCACGCACTTCTGACTTCTCGAAGTTATGTGCGTAATATAAATTAATTATCACTTGCTTTAACGGTGAAGGAAAACATCGTGAGGAAACCTGCACACCTGAGAGTTCGTGAAAAAAAAATGTTCTCAAAGGTGTGTGAAGTCTACCAATTCGCACTTGGTCAGCGCGGTGGATTATGGCCTACACCCCTCTCACTCTGAGAGGAGACCCGTGCCCAGCAGTTGGACAATAATGGGTTGACGACGAAAGTGTATTTGTCATTAACCAAAAACCATTTCATTCCCACTGCTGTAGTATTTTGGATTGGCAAACTTCAAGCACCTTTTAGTCTATGTATACATATATTATAATACAAAGTTCCCAACGCTGTCTGTCTGTGACCGATTTTCTCAAAATCTATTGAAGGTATTTTTGTACGGTTTTTACTAAAATATAGTGTATTCTTGAGGAAGGTGTGGGTCTAAATATACTATAATTAGACCCACACCTTCATTATACTATAATATAATGTATACGATTTTCACGTGGGTGAAGCCGCGGGCACAACTTGTATTATATAAGAGAACTGTCGGACATTTAGGTAGAGATGATATGGTTAATAACTTGGTTACGACTCGCGTGGCCGAGCGGTTACCATACGCATGCCACGCTGTGGGTCCCGGGTTCGATCTCCGGCCAGACAGATATGTGATGAATTTAGATTTCTGTTCTTGGTCTGGGTGTTTGTGTCCGTGGCACCCACGACACAGGACAAAATCCTACTGTGGGGCTATGAGTGTAGAAAGCGTCTTTTTTCTTATACAATGTTGTGTTCTGGTTTGACGGTATGAAGGGGACATACTTATTCGTTTCAACTTGGTCTTCAGGGTTACAGATCCATAAGCGACAGTGGCCACTTATCATCAGGAGGACTGCAAGCTCGTTTGCTACTTGAATATCAAAAAATATTTAAAAACAAAACGCAAATCCATAGTCAAATATTTTATGAAATATCATTTACGCTCACCAAAGTATTGTTTCGGGCAAACATAAACCTGACAACAAATACAGCTAGTTCCCTTAAAACATCGAACGTTTCAGCCAGACAAAAACTATCAATATTAACAACCTGCCATCTACAGTTGCATACCATAGACAAAGGGCAAAAAGCGCGCCAACCGGAACCGCTGCCATATTGGATTCGTTTGTTTTCGTTTCAAAAGTTGTGGAGAAACGTCAAATCAATACGGTGGGCGAACGTTCAGTTCAGCCTTTTACAATAACTTATAATAAATAAAATAAGTAATTTTGCAATTTCCGTTTCGTCATTTGCTGGCACAACGGGACCTTCCCTTTTGTCTTTAGCTGATTAGCACAACATGATAAAATATCTGAATTATATGTACATATAAAACAGTTGTGATGAAGTCTCCGACATATATTTGCGGTAAATTATAAATTAATTAAATAAATAAACAAACAGAAAATTGAAAAACCTACACGCCCAAGGAGTTCTTTGACCAAAAAAGTCGTCAAAGGTGTATTAAGTCTACTTAGGTACCTGCTAGAGATAGGTCGACTAGTCGGCAACTAGACGAAAAGCAGACTATTCGGCCAGTTTTGTGTCCGCGACTAGTCATTTCTCTTTTCGGCTCTTTCAGCCGGGAATTTGCCTGATATTTATATTTAATCAATTACAACCAAATATAGATAGTAATTCTTTACTACCTATATTTGGTTTATTTCGTGAATATTTATTTTTGGAATTCAATGATAATATTACCTATATTTGTATAATAAAAAGAATGATTTTTAATGATTGTGAATGGGGATATAACTATGTATAAGGGCTCACTTTTAAGAAACTGCATTTCTTCCATACATTATTTGGCTAAGCCATTAACCAAGGCGTTGGCAAATAAAGAATTGGAAAAGAAAAATAAGATTTTACCTAAGTTTTTGTATGAAATACGTCCTTGAAAAAGGCAGTCAACCTGTTCAAATGTTTCCTACAGACTGTGTGTAGAAAATATTATGATTCAGTCATGAATATATAAAATAGCATAATCAAATTGCATATGCACTGTCGAGTCGAGTAAAACATCGATTCAAAACTCGCATGACACATGGTAGATGTTGGAGGTAAATCAAAAGCACGCCAGCGCCACCGCGGCGTATCCACGAACGAATAATGGCCGTTGTCATGGCAACCGGTCGTAAAATTTTATGGCGCGCGCCCCTAGCGAACTCGTGGAGTTGCTGACTTCTATTAGATTAGACTTGGTTTATAGAGCTTGGAATTTGTAGAAATGCCATCTGTTGTGACAGACTTGTCTATACGTGCAAAATTGTATTTAGCTGTTGTATCACTGATCACGATTGAAATAAAGAAATTCTGATTTTTTTACTAAAATGCTAGCAAAGTATAACAAACAACATATTAGACTGTAAAAAAGATTTTTTTTCAATATTTATTGTTCCATTATATTAAATTCAATAGTTTTGGTTTGATAATATTTTAAACACTCAGGCAAATTAAAAAAAATAAGAATTTTGTCTTCCTTGTACCTTCTCTTCTCCTTATCAATTTTCCGAATACTCTTGGTAAATATGTGTGTTGTACATTAATTTTTAACAGATATATGAATGGACTTACTGTAATGCGTACAATTCATTTCTAAACACACCTAATACTACATTTCCATACCCCGTATCGATGTATGCTTAGTGCAGGGATCCAAAACCTTTGGTTTACGAGTCGCTTTTAATAAGTATTACCGAATTTTATAGCCGTACCCAATCTAAGTGCGAGGTACAGTCGTGGAGATAATTCCGCAATATATTTTTATAGTATAGATAATAAATTGCATTTTTGATCAAAATTCAATTTAGTATGTATTCGTCGTGCAGCGATACCTGTCTGTCTGAAAGCGGGGTCTAGGTCCGATCCTCGGTTAAAACCCATACAACAGACATGTAAATTATAAGCTTAAGATTTCTACGTGTGTGGGTCAGACCAATCCCCTCTCTCCTCTCATATTAATGCCCATAAACAAAATATCTGTCAAAAAACAAATCTTAATTACTTAAAAAAAAAATCATTTCTTAACCGCAAATCCTTTAAAAATTGTATAACATATACGGGTTATACAATATGAAAAAAATAAAAAAACAACGGTTTTACTGTCGATGGTATAGTAGTACTCGTAGTATGGACAAGATTAAATCAGAAAGCTCACAATTTGACATCTAAAAGCAAACTATTATACATTTTATACACAGTAATATATGTATAAGAAACGAATAAACCGCCGAACGAAACTTGACAAAACTCTGCACTTCGTCCCAGTAACGTCGTCGTCACAGTAACTATATAAGACATAGCGATAATGAAACTACCCCCGCTCGTAAACAACTTGATGGAAGTTCTACCCCTTAACGTCACGTTTTATGTGTCAGCTAGGAAAATCTCATTAAGGGGCACCGTAAAAAACTTAATGCAACTGAAATGTTTATTTGTAGGGTAGTCGTGTCTCAATTTTAATCATTTTTATTTTGATTGCGAGTGTACTGTTTTCATTAATAAATGTATGCGTTCGTTGGGGTCTAGATTTTTTTGATAATGACATAGCATGCAGCTCATTTGATGATATCCACTGCCGCTCATGGACATCTTTAAGCAACCCTGGAATTGGAATTCAAAAGGTGGTAGAACATTTTGTGGTTCGACTCCGGCGGCACCACCACCACACCTATTTCTGCCTAATAGCGACAGTGTTAAGCGCTGCTGTGTTCTGGTCTGAAGGGTGTGGTAAGGGATACATACTTATTCGAGGCGTTCCAACATAGTCCTCAGGGGTAACAACGCATCTGTGACCGACCTCAGCTATGACTGTGATCTTATCTGGGGTTGACTACAGATGCCCATGGGCGGCACTGGCCATTTAACATCAGATGGGCTGCATGCTCGTTTGCTACTTCCGTAACATAAAAAAAGTCTGTTTCCCAATTTACGCCGTTTCATTGTGGATTTTGTGAATAGGCACTAAGTGTAACCACTATAATAACTGTAATTACAAGCACTTTCAGGTCAAATCGGCTCCCATCCACTGTTTCACGCGTATCTGTACTATTAATCGCTGAGGTAGACAACAGGAAACTAGAGAAAGCGGTGAAATGCATAGGCTCCACCGGTTTGCAGGGAAAAGGCTCCCCGTAGATTTAATGGTCACGAATGGGCTGTCAATAGGTGAGATTAGACTCGATATATTAGCCTCGCGATCGGTCTATGCCTTTTAAATTATTACCGTGAAGTAGCATTGCCTTTTGTGACATTAACTAGCTTGTGATCGCCTTTTGATAGAGCTAGCCTGTCTGGAAATGATAATTTACAGATTGACAAGCATCTACTTATTTGTAAGATAGAATAAGGAAATTATCATGCAACCCATCTGATGGTGAGTGATCATTGCCGTTCTTGGACAACTGTGAACACATTACCACTGTAACATTCCTGAGTAAAAAGATGTCGCTTGATACGTAAGTTAGACATTTCTCTTAAGCTCTCTTAAGGGTTTATTTGAAAAAATCTTATTATTTATTTATTTAATCAAGTAACAAGACATAACATTAAACATTATTTAGAAAATTTACGTGAAGTAAACTTCGAATAATAATAAATGAATAAATATCTTACATACACATACACACATGCATTTACATTTTTATATTTTTTACTACTCTTTAGTGGTCATCAGCTTGAAATAAGGAAATCTGAGAACAGGTAAGCTGAATAGTGTATTTTTATTTTTATGAACTGAATGCCTGAAAGAAGCTAATGGGTTTCGAGCATATGAATATTTGTATGTATTATGTGTTGATAACCGTAGTACGCTTGGTAGATTTTAATATATGAGGTAGTTTTAGATCTGTGACAATTAGAGGAACGGTACACCCTAGCTCAAATTAGTATTTTAATACGTGTTATATTCTACATTTTCAAAAAAGTTTTCACTTAATTATTATTGAGCATTCGAGTTCTAATTATAT
>DWPW01000825.1:0-10379 GCA_018252015.1 Astraptes brevicauda | reverse complement strand
CAGAGGATCTGTACAAGAATTTATTAATCCTGGCGGTCCTATTCAGGATAATGGAAATTTTATATCAAATTATTGCACTGTCATCGGTCATTGATAAGTGTACAAAGTTTCAAATGAATCAGACTTTTGGAAATATGAGAAATTAGAGCTCAAAGATTCCGTTACACACATACAAACATACAACCGAAACTAATAAAAAGCGTGTTAAAAATAGTAAATCATACGTATAAAAATAGTTAGATGTACGTATAAAAATACTTGTAGATGGTGTAGATTGCTTCGTAATTTGAGTGCCGTGGCCTTCCGAGCGCAGTGGTAGGTGCTACGCTACATTAATTCTTGTCTTAAAGTAGTGGTGTAGCGCTGCTGTGTTCTGATTTCAAGAATGCGGCAAGTAACATTACATACTATACTGCTATTATTCTTAAGTAAGCAATATATTCTAGCAATATCTAGAATATAAAACAAGAACTCATCCTACGAATTCCTTGGTCTTCTTTGTTCACAAGTGGATGAAACAGGAATATCAGAATTTTGCTTTGCTCTTGTATGTCACTTGATATGCTAGATCACAAATGAAATTACATAGACTTATCGGGAGCATTTTAGTCGCAGTTACCGTATCCATCACGGCACTTACACACGTATTGTCTCGATGTTAAAAAAACTATCTACATTGTGGCCTGGACAAAAAAAAAACGTGTAAAACACTTGGTGACAATAAATGGTTGTCGGCTTTCCGCTTCATTGCATTTTACATTATCGTTCTTTATTATCCCATACATTGATGGGGACTATGACTTATTTAACCGACTTCCTAAAGGAAACGTTGTCTATTCGTCTTTCAAATTATATAAATTCAATTGAGGGGCACGTATAAAAAGTTCATTCGGTCGTTTTCCGCGCCTAAAGGAGTAAAACTACGAAACTATATTGAAAGAACAAATCAAGACCGAATTCAGTGGAAGCTTACACAGTAAATATACTATTACTTACCTCACACCACGTTGTGCCGTATTCATCACAGAGCAAGGCCACATAGCTTATTCCGTTCTACCTGCGACCCCCAATTTCTTGCCCAAAATTAATCTTGTTTGTACGGAACATTTATTTGAATGAGACCATTCTGAACGTTTGTGTTACTTAGTAAGAGTCATAAATGAATGCCTTATTGGTATAAAGATATTTGTTAGGTCCATTCATGAGTTTATTTTTGGCATACCTAAAATATCAACAAATATATAAGTTTGTTTCGTCCTTCTAACAGAGGTAATTCGGTACTCAAGTGTCGGGACCTCAACATGAGTTCAAGTTATAGAGGTTTTCCATTCATGTAAATATTATTAAAAATAAAAATATTGATATTAAAATGGTAAATAAATTATTTCTCTGTACATTGAATCTGTTTGCATTTATGTAAATATTTAAAATGTAATACAAATGTTTAAATTGCTGAATGAAATGCAATTTTGCAAAAATGCACTCTAATAGTTGGACGGTTCAAGTTTTACAGGTTGTGCGGACCGCTGAAATGGCAATACGTATTGATTTGTGGTTGTTTCATTTGTCCGGAATGAGGTCATGGCCCATTGAAGTGTAGAGGTATTTCAATGTTATCACGGAAGCAATGTACTATGACGAATGCAGCTATTTTTCTGGTGCTATCATGTATGCACGTCCAACTTTTATTGCTTTTTGTGCGGCAGTTACAAATCGATTTGGCTTGAAGCCAATAGCGTCATTTTAATAGCTCCTCTTTGCCACGGACAGGATATTCACATATTTTATTATAATTCATTCAGGATAAACAATGGCTTTTCAGACATTGCCGCTTGTCTGCTTTGAAGCGACATTGGCGTCACATCCGGCATAATAGAAAAGTCAGTTATCGCTTTTATATTGTTAAAAACATATTTTTGCGAATGTTTCCTATTGATTTGTTATTGCATTGAAAAGATATTGCATGGTCTTTATATCTTTAGTTCTAGTACAAATAGTGCCATCAGTGTGTAAGGTTAAACATATATTTTATAAAGACGAAAATTAGCCGAAGTTGAAACATTGGTGTTGAGTGATTTTACTCCTCGCTACTAATATTTAAGATTGTTTTGTCTAGGTCTTGTAAGTGACTTGTCAATTGTGTAGTGATAAATTTCTTGGAACAAAAATAATAGAGTACTTTTAATATCTTCAGTGTTTTATATACAATTCATATGCTCGCTTTTATTTACTCTAGGCGAGGATCTTACAGTAATACTGAAGGCAAATATACGTACATAGACCCTATAACATAAATATTACGTATTATCTAAGGAGGTAACAGGTATGCAAACTACGAGTTAATATTTCCGTTGTATTAAACAAGATTAATATGAAAAATGTAATAGATTTGGCAAATATTTGTTCTCTTGAATCATAAGAGATTCTGCCTTATATTACACATATTACGAATATCGAATTGAACAAGGGACATTGTCAAGTGTAGTACTTTATCTGAACGATAACTTAATATAATTTATGAAATCAAGTACTACAGCGTTTCAATAAGGCAGATAATGTGTCTGTTCTTAGTATTTAAATTTGTAGGATTCGATGACATTTGATACATTCATAAGAATGTATGAAATTAAATACTAATATGTTTAGTTTAGTGTCGTTTTGATAGAAAGTGTTTATTACAAATAGCTGTAGTGTAAAAGGGAAGGGTTCCAAAGACCACCAAATTTGTGACGTAATATATTGACGGTCCCTTAGATACTATCAATTCTTGTTACCGAGCATGAGTCAAAATACAGGGTTTGAGTTTTAGCAGTTTACAAAAGCGGTTAAGGTATTCATTGTGTGCTAAAATACATACAATACAATAAGTACACTATGTAAAAGGAAATGAAGTGAAGAAAAATAATATGTTGTCTATGCACTTTCTCGTCTACATACATAACTTTGGTATTGGATGGTTTTTATACTGCGAATGCCACTTTGGCTGTTGATCCTAGTGTTAATGAGAGATATTTAAGCGTAACCGAAGTACGAAAGTTTAAAACTGAAAAGGAATAGTTTAGTCAATATCCTGTCAATTATATAAATCCCAACTAGGTTAACAAGGTGGAGTATCTTTCAGACAAATGATGTATCAGTTATCAGTATTTATAAGAAATATATTATTTTCGTCAATTAACAACGATATAAATAATAAAAACATCATCCGTTTCAAATGTTTTTTTTCTTTTTTTATGTTATGGAAGTAGCAAACGAGCATGCAGCCCACCTGATGGTAAGTGCTACTGCCGTCCATGGACATCTGTAATTGACCTCAAATAAGATCAAAGTCCTACCTGAGGTCGGTACCACAGATGCGTTGCTACCCCTGAGGACAAAGTTGGAATGCCTCGAATAAGTCTGTCCCCCCTTACCACACCACTACTGTTATAAGGCAGAATTAGGTGTGGCGGTGGTGCGGCCAGAGTCGAACCCCAAAGTTCTACCATGCTTATAATATAAAAAGGCAAAGGAATTGAAGCAAAATGTTATAGTGGCATATATTTTATTGTCATATCTTAATATTCAGTTCAGAGCCCTAGTGTTCGCTGATTCCACATTCTCAACATTTGATATTTTCTTTTTCAATGCACAAGAGAATAATAAAATAAGTGGATAGGAGAAAGGTGAATAAGAGAATACAATGAAGGAATAAAAAGGAACTCGTTTACAATATCATTTCTATTCATTGGTATAATCGTGAAATACACCTTTTCCGGGCCTAACGAGAAAGTTATAGCAAATCGTCGGAGAGGGTTTAGACTGGAACGGTCGGGTTTAGTATGTGGTTTGATTATGCGAGACTCTCTTTACCGTTTCATAAGAGGGTTATTGGAGTATATTAAAGTTGTTTTGATCTTAGTATTATGTGCGGTTTATATGTACTCGTACCTACTCGTCCTACCTGGATCAAGTATCTCTTTTTTGTACTAAATGTTTTACATAATCTAAACAGCTGTAGATATAACTACATTATATTACTATTTACTACTATAATTATATTATTATTTTTTATATCAACCGCAGCATTCAAAATATAAATGATGACAATATTATGTAAGATTAAATAGTTTTAATTTTCTAATAAACTGTAACGATGGAAGAGATGTAGTTTTCAGGAATAAATATTGCTTCCGTCACTGAATATAGACACAATTTTTTATTGATGATGTTACACTCGGGATAAACTGGGCTTAAGTCGTGTTTACAGCGGAGGTCAAGTGTAATTCTGAATTCAAATGGCTGTAATAAGATACATACTTAACCCGCACTACGGCACTAATCAAAGAGTGGACGCATCAGCTTATGTCCCAATGTGTGTAGTAAATCCAGGGCTATTTAGATTACTGGCTTATTATTATGGATTAGAAACACACGATGACTTTTGAGTACGGCAAAGATTTAAGTGATATAATGAACTTTGAGAATTTTAATGTTTCATTTAGGTAAATTGTAAAATCAACACCGCTGTGTTTGGTGAAATCTTCGTCATCCGATTATAAATTGTTTGTGTCATTTAGATGGTATACACTATCAATGCCTAAAATAAGACCATGTCCGAAAATCAGGGCAAATACGACACTGTGCGAGGCAACCGAACATTTGCTGGCGTCAGCGTTTCCATGGGCCACATAAATTGTACATGTGCGCGTCCAATTCATTAAATAATTACATATTGAGTTATTCGTCATTAGCCCCCAAGGGCGCCTCCTACTTATTTCTATCAAGTAACGTTGGCTCATCGCATTGTTAAGGATAAATTATAAAATAATATAACCTTCGATCTTCAACTCGGAAAATATTTAGCAAGAAACCGTACAAGACTAGTTCACGATGTAACTAGAATCACGATGATTAATTTAAAAAATTGATAAATACACCTACGCAATAATATCTAATATCAACGAAATATTCAGACAGACATCGGTAATAGTCGATATATATTGCTATCTATTTGCAAACAGATATTCTTTTAGCAACGGAATAAAAGCAAATTTTCGTTGATGTTACACTCGGGATAAACTGGGTTTACGTCGTGTTCGCAGCGGAGGTCAAGTGAGTTTCTGAATTCAAATGGCTGGAATAAGATGCACACTTGACCCGCGCCACGCGCCACCATGTCGCAGTGCAGCGCATCAGCTCATGTGCTGTTGTGTAATTAAACAAAGATGCTTACGTCATTATGGTACTCATTCGCGATCTCATTTCATAAATATATTTCCTAAAGAACACATGAATAATTTTTAACATAGTTTTCAACCTGCTAATTTGGAAAGTATTTGGAGTGATCTTGTAGTTTTATTGAATACAGAAATGTAGCAGTATTATCGAAGGTTTTCATGTTTACAACGCCTGTTAATAGGCGTTGTAAAGCATTAGAAGACATTAATTTG
The DNA here is from genome assembly GCA_018252015.1 of Astraptes brevicauda. Classification (NCBI taxonomy): domain Eukaryota; kingdom Metazoa; phylum Arthropoda; class Insecta; order Lepidoptera; family Hesperiidae; genus Astraptes; species Astraptes brevicauda. The sequence continues at coordinate 4,947 of DWPW01000825.1, read as the reverse complement.
GCATATGTAAACAGTTTATTTACCTATGTGTACATTTTAACTGAAAGGGTTTTAAAATAATTATGGTTACGAGAAAATATGACCACATTTAGTTAATGTTCATCTTTTAGTGAAATATGTATTTAATGTGTATTTAATACTCGTACTTTAATACTTAGTTGTTATCTTATGTTACGTCAGAACAAAGATATTTTAATACTAGTTTATCAAATTGCAGTAAGATAAGTGACAAGTCATTATAAGTATAACATACGTACAATGGAGGCTGAGTACTCTTTGTTATTTTGCTATCTCCCTTCGCATAGAATCTTGGTATCATGCATAATATTTAGCATATAGTTTACAAATTTTCTTACGAGCATACAGGACATCTGATCGGAAGTGCCACCACCCTCATAGACCTTTGTCACCAACTGAAGTATTATTACAGGTTCACTGTAATTTCCGAAGTCTTCATCGTAACCCAAGAAATTCTTCATGCCATAAATAGGTTTTTCGATGATACCTCTCAGTCAAACTACATTCTTTCTACTTTTCAAAACTAAGAAAAAATAATACTGAATTAAAAATGAAACAGGTATAAATCGTTAGCTAGTCTTCCACCCACAGCTTTGCTCGTATTTGTGCTGCACAGAGCAAGTCTAAGTTAATTCTAAAACTTAGTCCGATACGATTTCGTAGAATCCGGTTTCCGGAATAACAACTCGTGCAAATTACGCTTCCCTGCTAAATAACATTGTAAAGTTACATTAAAATCGGTTTGTCGGTCGGTGGGATAAATTAATTCGCGTGCTATATTCGTATGGAAATGTTTTTATCTTTAGGTAGACTTATCTAGTGTGAATATCAAATAATCGACTGTAATAAAGATATTACATTAGGTTATTCGACACTAACACTAACCAAGTGTAACATGTTTGCTGCTACTATATTATAAAAAATCTTTTAAAATAAATATACATAAAGCCTGTAAATCAGTCGTTGTGACAGACACAAGTGCGTACATTAGATTATGTGTAGCATTTGAAAACCGTAAGCGCGAGCAAGAAATGTGCAAACATTGTCGGAATATTCATGCGTGTTAATATTCATGGCCACAGAGGCACCTGCTCCACTTCAGCTAAAGATCATACTACGGGATGTATGCGTTTCTGTTCACAGCGAGTCTTGAAACTGCCTTTTGATGAGCTGAGCGTACACGTATGTACTTTGAGAAGGCGCGGCCTTGACAAATTTGGGTCACCTATCTCACATATTATAAAATTGCTTATTAGAAGGTATAAATAGCGAAAGATATTTATCTTTTTATGCCTTGTGTAAATCTATTTCTTATACTATTATTTACTGGTTGCTCACACTGTACTAACTGTACAGTACTGTATTATTCTTCATACTTAAAAAAATATTTTAACTGGACGGTAAACAGATGGACCACCTGATGGAAAGGAGTCGCCGTCGCCTATGGACATTTGCACCATCAGAGTAGTCGCTAATGTTTCGCTGGCTTTGTAGGAGAGCTCTTTTTAAATCTTTCTTGAAGAATCCTATGCTATACCGCTCCGGTTATACCATATAAAATATCTACATCTTCTGTACACAATTATATTATTTTATTTGATATATGATATTCCAAACACAAGTCTTCTAAAGCAAATATGACTTTCTTTAGATAACGTAATTGTTTTATGGTCGATTACAGACTTAAAATATTTTCATTTCTTTTTTATGTACGATCTTCGATCAAATATTTTGATTGAAGCGTACTATCGACTTTATTAAATGAATGGTCTATAAATATAAAAACCATTAATAATGCATTTTATATGGAGTCAAACTTTATTTTTGTCCATTTTACCAATCTCTGTGCTATAAAATAAAATAAACGAATCCAAAAACTTTATTTTTAGGCAGTCAACATAAAACTGGATCATATGTTATTTAAATTCAACCCACAGCCTGATATCAAACATTTTGTGAAATGCAGAAAATATTTTTCGGTCTGAAAAGCTCGGCTCATCCGTTCAGTATTAATGTGTAATGCGAAACTTGCTTTAAAAAATTAATATGTAGTATTTTTAAATGTAAACCTGAATATTCTCTGATATGAAATAATTAATTGATATTAACTACGATTTGAATAAGTCAAGACTGAAGTATATTTAAATTTGGTAAAACTTTTGGGGTTCGATTCCGGTGGCACCACCACCATACCTGTTTCTGCCTTATAATCTCTGTGTTAAGCTCTGCTGCGTTCGGGTCAATAGGTTGTGGCTGTGTTCGGGTCAATAGGTTGTGGTGAGGGAAACATACTTATTCGAGGCGTTGAAATTTGGTCCTCAGGGATATCAGCGCGTCTGTTACCGCCCTATATCCCAGGTAGGACATATAACCTTATCTGGGGTTGATTATAGTGTCCATGAGCGGCAGTGGCCATTTACCATTACATGGGCTGCATGCACGTTTGCTACTTCCATACATAAAAGAAAAAAATGATAAAACGGATGTAAAATGAGTTAAAATAGTCAATCAGTATTGCACTTAATTATAACCAATTATTCAATTAAAACATGAGTAAATTAAAATGTTCAATGTTTCATAACACATTGGCGTTGATTAAATTCCACGTATGATTGAAATTTATGTTTTTATTGCGATGCTTACTATTGTATGTACTGCTTACTTAATATTGCTTTGTATTGTAGGAGTGTCTATTTTACAAATAAGTAAACAGTGTTAAGTTCTTTTTTTCTTGAGCTTCATACAAATGACTATATACCTAGACTGTAAAATTAGACACCAGCTTACTGATTCCCTAATATAAGCAGCAGTTAATAGCATTGATAGCGCAATGGCCACCTCTGCCTCAGAATATATGTAGGTGTCCGAGATTCAAATTACAGGCACTTATCTCTGATTTTTACATTTATGTTCGTATGTATTAATTGTCACTTGCTTTACCCGTAAGGGAAACATCGCGTGTTTTTAAAAAAGGAGTGTGAAATCAATAAATTCACATTTGCCCAGCGCGATGGACTACCTATAAATCCTTCTCACTCAGAAACGAGTAAAAATCCAAAAAAATTAAAGGTCTGCTATTTTTAATTTTTCTGGTTCACTCAACGCACCACCGCCACGTCTAGTCACAATAGTCTAACCACACCAGTGTTAGGGCTGCTGTATTGTTGTTTGAATGATGTGCCAAGTGAGACATTGTTATCCAGACGTAGGACCCTAACCTTATATGGAGTAGATCACAGATGCTTCATTACTTTATCATTATAAATAATACTCATAATAATTAACTCATAGCGTCATCAATAAAATATTAACTTAGCACTAGAAATTAATAAAACGAATTTCTTTAGCACCCGCTTTGTGTATGGCAAAAATGTAAGCAAACGGAAACTTGGAACATGCCTTATTTCAGTGTTAGCTATTTTCAGTGCATCAATAGCGCCTGCATTAAATACAAGTTAGTCAGCAACGCGTGAATTAACGAGCTTAACGCAACCCGTCAAGTGTGACTTGATTGCCGAAGCACTTAGAACTTAAATATGCCTTTCTCGCTCGTTAGTGCACGCTCTGCAGTTTCTTACAAAGGCTGTTTTATCGCTGTTTAGTACAATGTTTTATACTACCAGCTAGCTCGACGGTATTCTGCCCTTTCACGTAGGTGGCACGATAAATTTTATCTACTTAAAGTATGTGCCAAAATAATATTCTGATAAGATTCTAGTTGATGTCTTTATTTTATAAAGACAATTGAGTAAACGCGCGCGAATAAAACAGTTTAGTTGAGTTTTCTCTTTATAGCTGTCTTTAAATGAACATTTTAGTCTTATGAAATCTTGTTTACTGATAAAGGGGTATTAGCTTATTTCTCTTCCGAATAACGTTATTATCTTATAAATAATTAATCATTGACATCAGGTCAATAGTTTAAGAGTTTGTCGATTAAAAAAACAAAATTAGTATTGATAACAATCCTATTGCGCCAAGGGTTTCTTAGAGGCAAATTTCACTAAGTAAGGCTTTCGTAAAGTTCTTGGATTCTATAAAAGTTCAACCAAAGCAGGCTTAATTACTTAAAAAGTTTATGCCAACTATCCAATATTTAACAGTAAATATAAAAAAAAAATTATACATTTAATTTAACTAGTGGACCCGTCACAACAGTCGAAATTCGACCATAATTTAAAAAAAAATTCAAATTATACATCCAAAAAATAAAACATTATATAAAGCTATATTTTATTTCAATGAAAGTCGTTATTAATTCTTTTTTCAATAATCACAGCTCTAGCAACGTCAATCACCTCTCCTCTGCCCACCCGCCACTCCTTCCTCCCTTGTCACTGCACCTCACCACATTAACGCATCTCACCACTGCTCCTCTACAGTCTCACAACATTAAAGCTCTCCACCCTAGCTCCATTACATTTTATATGTATAGGTATATTTTCGTCTGTGCATTACGAAAACATTCAATATAAGGAAAATGAGGTTTAATTTGCTGAGCCGTATTTAAAAGCAATAACGCTTGTTTTAGACTTATATTTGTTTAAAATTGACATTTTATTGCCTTATGATGTTTAATCATATAATTGAACATATATTCGATATTTAAAAAACGGTGACACTTTTACTAAAGCATTTTTTTAGCTGAGAGGTCAGCCCCTGACTTATGTCCTCCCCAAATGTACCCTTGTCGTGGTACTTATGGGACACCCTGTATATGTATTTTGTAATACAATTATACATGAATATTATCAATCAATAATCTTGTCTGCATGAAGTTTTACGTATGTCTAATCCCACACTCCTCCGTGCGCGCACTATTCGAAAAAAGGGACCTGAAATTTTCACATCACATATACAATACGATACTTTCCAGTGACTTTTTGCCTTGTATAATTATTTATTTCAAACTATGATGGTAGGAACATA
>DWPW01000824.1:0-10381 GCA_018252015.1 Astraptes brevicauda | reverse complement strand
TCATTCTATCACGGCAGTTATGTAAATTCAAACATTTAAATAAAAATACTTAGTAAAAAAAAACTAAACACAAACTATTATTTATTTTACTTGTGAAAAGCAATCACATGAGCTAAAACTTACGGGGTTTACTAGTATCCAGCAAGGAGTTCAACTATCGACCTCTTGGTTTCAACGTGGGATCTTTTTAAAGATGCCGAATTATTGTATTGTTATCCAAACTACGTATATATTAATTTTATTTTAATTTATTTGACAATTAGAAGTGGGTTACAATTTACTTCCAAGATTTGTTTACATTGATTGGTATTATAGTTATAGTAAGACGAAAAGGAACTAATAATTTAAGGTAGGCAGTATATTTTTATTCGTAGATCCCTTTGTCGTTCAAGTCCGGCGGCAACACCGCCACATCTACTTCTGCCTTATAACAGCAGTGTTAAGCGCTGGTGGGTTCTGGTTTGAAGAGTGTGGTCAGGAAGATAAACTTATTTGAGGCATTCCAACTTAGTCCTCAGGGGCATGAACGCACCTCAGGTGGGCCTGGGTACTTACCTTGAGTTGATTACAGTTGTCTATGGGTAGCAATGGTACTTACCAACAGGTGGGTTGCATGCTCGTTTGCTACTTCCATAACATAAAAAAAGACTTTAAAACGATAAACTGTTCCATTCTCACAAATAACAGGAAGTATGAATAAAACAAGTATCAGGTAATTCCTAAAATATTTATTTTAATATTAAGTAAAATAACATTCCACGCACCATGTGGTACTCTAAATGTGTATTCAAAATTCATTTTATCTGATCTCTAATTAATGGTATTGAAAATGGCGGCTAGTATGAATGACAAACTATATTTATAAGCGATTTCATATATAATAATTATATATAATATTCAAATATTTAATTACCCACCATTCACTAATAAAGTAAAGTAAAGTTACAACTCGATAAAATGTCCCAGCGCCGATTAGTTCTGATTAGACTCAAGTAGAATAGAACTGAATGATATCGGAAGCCATTTTCAATATCATTCTCACATATTCAAGATATATATCATTTTGAGGAGAGGTAGACGTTAAAATATTTCACATATTTATAAGTACAGGGATTATTATGCTTGTATGAGATATGATATAACCAGCATACAGCTACTCATATAAAATAAAAAAACATTTCTAATACATTCAGACTCCTCATACTATAATTTAATGAAAAAATCACACTTAGCTAACATTACATATGGTTTATGTCTAATAGTTATAAGAGTGAGTGTCAAATAAAGAACAAAATATACAATCTACATACGATGAAGTAATAACACCAGCAGAAATTGCTACACGGAAAACATTACAGAACTTCAGCAATAAATGTAAATAAATAACAATAAAATAGGTAACGAAATCGATAAAACGACATTAGTTAAATTTATTTGTATATGATAGAAATTTTATTAATACACATTAAGATCGAGAAAAGCATAGTCTTTTATTAATACAATAAATTCACTATCAATATAACTCTGTTTATAGACGAATAAGAGAAAATATAAAAATATGTAGATAGATTTAAACCTGATTAATTATACAATATTTGTGAAATATAAATGGATTACTACAGTGTGTAGTAAAGTGAAGCGCAGGACACGCGCCAGGTCGAACATCGCGCTACGCTGGTTCCCCACGGCTCCTCGCCGCGAAACTACGCGACTTACATCTCTAGGTAATTGCTTATCTGCAGAATACGTAAATATAATAACAAGCCGAGGGAAGCCAGCATCAGTCGCATAAACTATGGGATATATGCGAATGTCTACGGTCGCGTTTCATCGCTAAGGATGGGTATATTATCATTAAAATGTCTCAATTAGACATAATCATCCATGTCGTCAGAAAAAAAAATTCACAACATTAAAGTTGATCAGAAAATGTACGTCTTGTAATAACTAATAGCACGAGGAAGATGGGGGATAAAGGAGCGATCCTCGGGGAGGCTGGGAGAGCTTATCTTAAACATCGAGAAATGTAAACGTCATACGAGTAATGTTTATAATAATCGCAATGATTTCATGAGTGCTCACGTGTCGCTGTGAGATGCGTGGTACGGATGCTTGCCCTGGTGCCTAGAGGCAGTCGTGAATGGCGCGGTACACCACTCCCTCCGGCTGCGGGGAGTTGCACGTGGCGCATCGGAGCGTGTGCGAGGGCAGTGCTGTTACATCGTACCAGGGGAGTTGGGGCTAGCGTCTGGCCCCGAACTCCACGGCGTCGTCGTCGGTGATGTCGCCGTGCCGCCACAGGTTGAGACGCGAGCTCTTGGCGTGGTCCTGAGCGGCGCGGTACTCAGCCATCAGAGCAGCGAGGCGATGGTCGCGGGTGCCCTCCACGAGCACCAGACCCTCTTTGATCAGGTTCTGCACGAAACAATCACGTGTCACGCTTTCTATGCAATCAAATGTATACGTTAACAAGACGTGACTTGTAACGAAATCAATTCTCATTATATTATAAATAAAGAACATCAGTTATCATTATCATTTACCAATAAACACCAGGTTACAGGCCCCATCTTAGAACGAAGTTTACGGCAATATCAGTTTCATTATTAAAGTTATTTTTATTCATTTATTGAATTGTTTCATCAAAATACTAAAGTATAAACGATTTTAGTGTTCAATATTACTAGATTTTTAATTATGTTACAGGTGATGTTATGGAACAAATAAATTAAATAAATGGATATCAATTATTCCGACTCGGTTAGACATGATATTACCAGCCTGGAGATGCTGTACATCCTTAAAACAAATAGATTTCAATTCGGTTCTTATCAAATCTTTACTACAATGGTGTAAATAGAGGTTATACAAATACAATAATTCAGAGACTTAAACCTTAAAATTTTTACCTTTGCAATATCTGCGTTGTTTAATGGATCAACAAGAGTAACTGCAGGAGGCGATCCGCGGTTCTCAATGTTTAAGAAGAGTTTCTTGTTGAGCGTGTCCATGGAGAAGGCTCGCACTGCCTCCAGTCTATCATCAGAGTCCGAAGGGAACTTCACACCCATTAGTGTGTATTCATGGGCGTAGCTGGGCTCGAGCTCGGTGCCAGGGGGGAGCAGTGCCAGCCTCGTCAAATTGACAGACTGGAAAATTAGTAAAACATTACAAAAAATTCAAGAATAAATTTATATTGATTTGTAAAATAATAGCCAAAATTTCTAAATCATAGTGACCTCTCTATTTCCATAATCAATGTAGAAGATTTGGACAGTTTTATCGTCAGTAATCTTTTCAATCCTGGCTCTGTACCACATATTATCCAGAGAGAATTGAGCTGCACAGATTGCGCCCCTTCTTGGCACATAGGATCCCGGCAAGGGAGGATTGTTGTGGAAATCTTGACGAATCTTTTCCATTAGAGCTTCTAGTTTGCTTCCCGCATCTATGTATTGAACGTAGAAGGTGCCCTCAGGGGTTACGTCAGTGACGATCACTTTCTCGTATTTCACGACACGGTCATTGGCTGTAGCATTCCTCTCCTTTTCAACTTCCTTCTCGGCTTCAACAAAGTCTCTCCAGATGCCGACTCTATTCTTCTTTGCATTCTCTTCAGCAGTCTTGATGGAGCGTGCAAATTCTGACGTCTCAGCTGTGTGATGCATGGTCGCTAATCCGTGTTCAACCAGCGACACGGATATGTTGTCGTTGTCGAGCCATAGCCAGCCAATGAAATTGCCGGCTTTATCCATTTCCTCAATAGAAACAATTACATCGCGCTGTAATACTCTCTCCTTTGTGAATTGCAAGGCTTCCTCTCCGAAGGGTTCAGCTTCTTGCATGGCACCGCCACCGATGCCCGGTCTGGCGCCACGGGGACAGTTGATGCCTGCTAGCAGGAAGGTAACGAGAACAGATTCCTTGGGAATGTACAATCTCATTCGTGATCCGCTAGCCACAAACTCCACAGTGGCTTCTGTCTTTTGAGCCCTCTTCAGGAATGGGAAGAATTTTCTTGCCTTTGCTGAGTCACCACTTGTGTCTTGGATGCGGTGAGCGGGGATATCTTTTTTGGCGTGAACACCAATGCCAGCTTTTTGAGCCTTCAACTCTGCTTCAAGCAATTTATCGTAATGTGAACTCCTTTGATCGTTGTCGTTTCTGTATCTCACAACAGTTGCGTAACCTTCGCCGACCAAGGCTTCTGCAACATTTCTATAAAAAAATATGAAGTTTATAGAACATGACAGTATAAAAACAACATAGCAGTACATAAAAGGAAACTTACGCTCCACCTGCCACAACGGTGCAGCAAATTTTTTCTGGGAAGTTATCCTTGGCAGGTTGGATGTAGTCCACGGTCACATTGATCTTTTTGCCTATTAATTTTTTCCTCAAGAATTCACGTGCTTCAAACATCCATGGTACACCATACAGAGGCTTAAATCCTTTGGGTCTCGGTGATTGCTTTCCTTCATCATCTGCATTGTTCCTGTACAATCGTTTTTACATATAATGAAGAAAAACATTACAGTAATAATGAGAATATTAAGTTTGTTGGATACTTTTTTTATATCAGGAAAGAAAAATACGACATACTTTTCGCGCGGCGGTCGGACACTGGCAAGGAATATTTTCTTCTGAGTGTTATTCGCCAGTTTGACAACTAAGGCATCTCCATTCACAACTTCCATAACTGTGGCAGAGAATTCCTTGTCCTTAGGAGCTATGACTGGTGCATTGCTGGTATAGTTAGTCCAAATACGTAGCCTGCTGTCCTTGGCTACGCGTTCTGCTGCTCTCAGTTGTGCGGCGCCTGGAGTATATGGGTTTCATTATAAAACCGTAAATACGTAAGTGCTATTCATTTAAATGTGGTGATAAAACAAAGAGCATTTTCCTATGAATATGAATCTTCTGCAATACCTAAACTTACATGTTCTGGTCTTTGGAGAGTTTAATTACATTAGAAAATGATTTTACAAGTATCTGTACCTACTTCCGAGTACACTTCTAACTTTGGCTACATTTATGGAGGTTGATTCCAGTAATCAATTCCAAATAAATTAAGCTACAGTGCTAAACTTACTAGTTAAAATATAATTACAATTAAAACAGTTTTAATATACTCTCCATCATATTTATAAAAAAGTGCTAAAGCCAGATATATACTATTAAATTACTGAACATGCCCCCTTGGTAATTTGATAGATTGCTTGCAGAAAACAGTACACTAATAGAATTATACTAACTTACCTGATTTCATTACAGCCAGAGACCAATCGACACATCTGGCAAAACCTTGTTTCAGTAAAGCTTCTGCTATGTTGCCCTGTGGGTGAAGGATAGTTCCAACAAAGTTATTATTGTTGACAGACTCCAAAACAACTTCTACTTCTTTTTGCAGCAGTCTAGATTCGACGAAAAATCTAGCCTCTTCAGCATATGGCTCTGAATCTCCATCTTGTTTGACTGCAGGGCACTGTTGGAACATTCAAACATATATATAATTTGGTTACACTTAAAAAATTTCCGTGATACCCATATTGAATATTACATCCATGATAGGTTCCATAATGTACCTTTGTATTGTAAAGAATGTACATGATCGTAGACCTGACTTACTCACCCTTATTCCAGACAGCATAAGAATTGCTTGACAGAAATCAGGAAGCATGCAAAGGCGTACTGTAGACCCATCTCGCACATATTCAATAATAGCTTTGACTGGTTGTCCGTTCAGTTTATTCACCATCTGTTTTGGATTCTCCACAGACCATTTGATGTCCCGCACATGTTCCTACACAAAAATGTCTATTAAAAACGGTAGGATGACAATAAATATTATTTTACAAAAGAATTCTTGCTGTTATTTTTCAAAATAAACAATTTTAACATTTTATACAACTAAATTAATAACCAAGTGGAGTAGGAATTGTAATAGGAGTTATAAAATATAAGGTTACCTGCAAGTCAGCACCCCAAACGCCTTTCCCCTGTGACTTGGCAACATCTTCAATTTCTACGAGCCTTTTCAACTGTGGGATGTTACGACCACCGTCTCTGACCTTAACGAGACCTTCGGCAAGCAGGGCTTCAGTCATGTTCTCATCTTTAGTTGGATCTTTTCCAGCCCATACTGTTCCATACTCTCTGGTAGCAGAGTTTGGAGGTTTCTCAGCTTTGAAAATTACTTCTTTACCAACTAGCTTCTTTCTTAAAAATTCGCGAGCCTCCCATGCAAACGGTTCATCTTTTGTTTCAATATCACTACAATACAAAGCACATAATTTTACAAATGTAATAATTGACATAACGGCGCGCACAGCTGCATTTCAAAGCAATATTATGATACATATTATATCTTTGTTTGAACAGAAGCCTCTTCGAATTTTATATTTCTTGAGCCTTGTTTTTTATATGCAGTGAAGTCTTACGGCACAGTGTTATCTATGTCTTAAAAACACAGCTATTTTAAAAACATAATTCTTATCAATATGTTATATAAATAGAATTAATGATGCAGTTTTGTTGATATGCATCAGTGTACTTTTGTCTATAGGAAATATTTAAATTCAGTATGATTAAGCAGAACATATGCAATAGCTAGATGAATAACCTCATAGTTCTCTAGAACAAAATGTAAAATTCTATAACACTGTCAATAAATTCTATGCTATCCTACTCTTCTGATTATGGATTTAAGTGAAATGGAGCATATGAGCATTTTCCAATGTATGTGTATAGTATTATAAAACATTTGTATAGCACAGCAGTAAAATTGTACATAAAAATTGCAAGCACTACTAAGAGATATAGTTTTGTTTCAGATCTGACGAGGCGATGTATGAATACAGATTAAAAATATATATATATTGATAACAGATATACACAAATTTCCAGCAACAAGTTATTCCACACTTGTCTCTCAGTTGTACTTTATTTTTGTATCTATGATATAAACATCTTTTTAAAAGGCACTAATTGTGTCTGAATTTTCAACAGTATTGTCATCTTCATTATTTGTAAACAAAACTATTATGTTAAAAAACCTTCATTCAAAAGATAAACACACAGTGCAATTTTCCACGAAGGAAGACACTACTGAAGTGGATTGTATAACTTACGATATATTCTTTGATCAACACTATTGTTGATTGAATGGTGCACAAGATTGGAATACAGTAGCAATGAATTGGAAATGGACGCATTTATTAATAGATACGGAGCTAAATGGAGGCACGGCATTGCATATTATTAACTTTTATGGAACTGTACATACATAAAAAAACTTTATTTCGTAAATTCGTCTTTATATACTATTATTTAATTCTGACTAGTATTGTAATTAAAGAGTCAACTTGTTCCTAGACTCTTCTTTAAGCATTATAACAAATTTATTCATTTTATACTTTATTCAACAATATTTAATTTGAAATTCAATTCAAAATCTGTAACATGTTCGTTTTTTTATAATCTCATAAATATTTAATCATCATACTTGCTCAGCTGTCTAATAATTATTAGAATATTGATAAAACAGAACATCATAATGATACCCTATTGTATTTACAGAGATGATAACTAATGTGCCCAATATTTTCTTTTTGAAAGTTGCCAGGACCCATATGCCTCCACTGAAGCAGTACCACAATGCTACCATGCAGCACTTCTTGTGCTTCAGTGGAATGGTGTAGATCCATGCTTAATCACATGAGAGGCAAGTTTCTTAATAAGAAATATATTAGTGGTCGGAGTGGCAATATATCTGTCAGTGGCTGTAGGTTCCATATGGAGTTGCTTACTGTCCATAGGTTGCAGTGACAGATGACCCATGCAATGCAGCTCTGATGTTTAACAAGACTTAGATAAAATTTAAGATTGGCCTACACATACACAATATCAAAGAATGGAACAAAATATTACATTATGATAATCTTTTTCAGCATTCTAGTGATTTTTGGCAGTTTTTACTCAATTATGACAGTTTTTGTACAAATGTTATTGATAAATTTGAATATATTACTTACACTATGCATGTTTATTAGTTTCCCCCCATTTTTAAATCATATTATCTCAGAAATATGAGACTGCTTCAGATCTGTTTCCATCTGGTAACATACTTTTGTGTAACATATTGACCAACAAGATTATTACTCAATAGTGAATTTCAGCCTCACTTTCACTTTGAGCCATATTATAGAATAAAAATTTGGACACATGTATTGAAGAATTGAATTTAAGACTTCACTAATGCTGCGTTGCAGAAGAGATACGTGCATTTTTCATCGCGGCGCTTTTGTCTTGTTATGATAACATAGAACACACATGTGGAATATTTTTGCAACAACATTCGAGTGGCTGAGTATTCTCACCTGTTAGGGGTACGCTGCCGTGCGAGCTTTGGCGCGGTGATCCCCGACAGGGCGATCACTTTCTCGGGTGGTGGGCCGCCCTGAGGTTGTTTCCTTATAACGATCGTATCTCCCGACAACACCTGTAAAAATATCCAATTAACCTTTCAGTCAACATATTCCGTCTGTAATTCCAAATTTAAACTATATTTTCAGAGATTCTAATCAAATCGAATGTAATCAATCGGCGTTTATATGGATCGATGACCGATGTGTCGAGCGCATCCATTTTATAATACTTTGTAGGCATGATATTGTCGATCTAGCCGGAATCCACTTCAGATTTTTCTTAACGAGTTAAAGTAAAGTGAATAATAAATGGCACTAGATTGCACATAATCTTTGTAATATAGTACACACGGTGCCAACAGGGCAAGATGCATTTATGAAATTAGCACGAGGCATCGCTATTGGTAAGCTATGGTTGACGAAAGCAAAAAACAGGGATTGATGTATTACCTGCTTCACTATTCCGATTTTATAATTCGGAGTTGGTGCTGGAGCACTCATTTTTAATAGGAGTCACTGTGATAACGTGATGAAAGGATTAGATGCTAAAAATTACTGACGAACGCACACGGCACATCTACAAGAACTGGCGAAACGTGGCGGACGGCGAGTGTTTCCAGACCTAAAAATACAATGCACAGCATATCAATAAATCTTTCTTACTTTCACTTCATCGGCTACCTTTTGTTTCTTTTTTGTCTGTGGCATGCAATGTAGTTGATTTAATATTTAGAGATTTTCAACAAAAAACTTAAATATCTTATTGTCGACGTCAATATAATAAACATTGGAGTTTATATTTTCTTATTTTGTAGACGATATCTTGAAATTACGAATATTATCGTAAAAGATAAAATAATATACCATGTGTAAAAATATTTTCAATAACCATTTGATTTTCGTTATGATTATATTTATGGTAATAACAAAATGAACAATGAATGTCCCTAACTCTGTTTTGATGAACGTAACAGAAAGGCTAAAAAATTATTTATTTTCCTTGTCCCTCCAACATGGCGTTTCATGTACAACGCGGCCCACATCAACATGTCGTAAATCGATATTTCGTTCGGAAACAGTATGCGACTACAAAATATAAACTTCATTTTATAAAAAAATATACTGATTTATTAAAATTAATAAAAAACTGTAGAATTTATAAAGAAAGTCACTTTTTTAGTTTAGGCACTCTATGTTTCTTTTTTGAGTTTTCTCGAACATCACTTTCTTGTAACTTCCAGAAGGTTGGGGAGTGTCATCACACACTACCTATACTTCTTGAGTGTTAAGTGGCAGCATGCCGTGGGATCAGGGGGTGCTTCTTTCATATAGGTACTTACTTCAGATAATGTGCCGCGGTTTTCGACTGGATGAACTCGCCTCCACACCCGATGTATACGTAGGAATGATGTTTGCTTTGTTAGATGCTTCATTCTTGTGATGACGAGATACCTCATCTCGGATCAGTTATTTAAGACAAGCTTAATTCGTGGTTATTGGGTACGCGTAAACGTTTATTAGCTAATAATGTCTTATACTAGTCTTACAGATAGATTCACAAAAAAATATTTTTTCAACCGTCCGTTTTTTAATGAGTTTTACTTCAGTAGAATTTACTAGTTACATTATTTTTGCACTATATATTCTGGTTTTAGTTTGAGTTTGATTTTTATTATTCCATGGATATTAGTGGAGCTATAAGCTTAACGTAGTCTTAGACAGTATGTAACTGATGTCTAAAATTATCAGAACTATTGTTATCACGGTGCCTATACATATGTTTTTATAAATCTACCTTCTAACGTCTAGTTAGAAATAAGTTTCATATAAGCATAGGAACGCTTATACGAAACTTATATCTAACTAGACGGGACAGCGGTGTCACTCGCAATTTTATTATGAAAAATGTAATATGACATACTTATATATAACTGAAACTTTATACATTCAACAAT
>DWPW01000823.1:0-10382 GCA_018252015.1 Astraptes brevicauda | reverse complement strand
AATGAAAGAAACTCAGAATTTTAAGTCTTTTAATGAGAATCGACTCAATTTTACAACACTCGACTCTACAATGAAGAGTCACTTATCAAGTCATTTTAGTTTTAGAACTCGCGTCTGACTCATGTAAGGTCGTTCGAATTGTTTAAGGCATTTATCAAAATGAAACGAATATACGGTACTTCTTTTGTTGGTGAAGTACATGCTTTTGAAGTCTTATCTTCGAGTTATAACTTTTTCATTAAATGTGTCGACTTAAAGGAGTCCTTTAGGAGCCTTATAAGCCTTTTAAAAAACGACGCAGTTAAAAGACTTTGCTGTAGTGTTTAGTCTTTTGTCTTAAGACTACGCGAGTCGTGATTCGGTAAAAATGAGACGAGTCTCTTCAATAGGATTTAAAAGGCTAAGTCTCTTTCATCACTATGACACCAACTGTTTAACCAGTGATTTAGGTGGGCGCTAAATGCATGATTTTTAATAGTAGCAGTAGCAAGGATGCTTCGACGACTTCCAGGATCTTGGATTATTTAAAAAGTATATGTTTGCATGCAGAGACAATTTTATGTAACGAATTATTTTAACCAATCCAGATGTGTGTAATCGGCATATGTGACTAAACCTCAGAAGTTGCCATATAATGATAGGTATGCATTACGAGTACCTATGATTTTACAAAAATATGCATTAAAATTTATGGAAACAATGAACTCTAAACGCTATAGGTAGGTAGGTACCTAATGATGCATGCTATGCTAACTTAATATTTCGTTTGTTGTAACCTTTAAAATTTTAACAGAATATCTCTTAGTATAATAATTTTTTGTCGACATTACGGCTAGTTACATTATTATATAAGCACTTTATAGTAGTAATAGTTACCTACCCACCTAGTTAGTAGGTAGGTATGTACCTACGTAACACATAGCTTTGTGAGGCTGGTTGAAATCAAAGCCGTTAATTGAAATAAACCGTAGAAGTAGACCGTTAAATATAATTGTATCGACGGTGCTAAAATTGTAAAATAAATAGATATATTCGCCACTTTAAGTAACGAGCACTTATTTATCAAATGTTGTTTCAAATATACTACTTTAAGAATAATGAAGAATACGCCAAGCTTTCCTAGTTAAGGAGACGGATAAAATGTAACGCTGGGTCATAAATGTTTGCCTTTAGTGTGT
Organism: Astraptes brevicauda; assembly: GCA_018252015.1. Lineage (NCBI taxonomy): Eukaryota > Metazoa > Arthropoda > Insecta > Lepidoptera > Hesperiidae > Astraptes > Astraptes brevicauda. The sequence goes on along the minus strand of DWPW01000823.1, from coordinate 9,204 downwards.
AGTACATAACAAATAAGTGCATGCAGGAATTATTAATAAGTATATTAATCGCTATTAGATATTAGTAAAAGAGAATACATTATTTAAAAATATTTAAGCTCATCTCTACAATTTACAAAAAGTTAAATAAACGTGTTTATGTTTTTGGTTGATAGGTACTTGCTTTAACTATTATAGTACAAAATTTGTCAAACATTTCAATTCATAATAACAAAAACCTGTGCATTGTTGACGCATAACAAAAAACTGTGGTGGTTATCTACTTCCACTATCCAGTGTAGCTAGCCCTTATCTGTGAAACACTGCCAGCAGACGCTTGCTTTGCTTTACTCATGCAACAGTTCATCATCACATAGGCACAATAACATCTAATTAACCGGTTAACTAGTGTGTATAATAACATCTTGATTTATGTGTGCGATATAGTGTTATTTGTATCATTGCATGCTAGGTTAATTCACATTGGCGACGCGGCGACGCACATTTCAATATACCGATTATAAATCCTAGAATTACTTATATAACACATTTATTTAAGCAGTACTAGGTATCTATGATCCTTAAAGACCTGAAACCTCATACGACCTTACGGTGTTGTCTCGTAATATGATAGACGGCCAAAGATAACAGGATGCACCTTACTCGCGTATAGTTGCGTTCCATTCAATGTGAACTGACCTTTATACGATAGTAAGTCATGTACTTACAGTGATATATGCTACAGATGGCATCTGTGCTGCGACCTCATACTATATCGTGACAATTGTTGATAAAATCTTTTAATTCCAGTTCTATTGTAAAGTGAAGACTAACCCTATCAGACTAATTGTTCTAAATAAGCTTGCAGCGATTGCAAAAAATAACAAGTCTTTTATTAAAATAAACTCCATTATAGCATAATGCGCGCGTTGCGAACAAAATTTATGTAAACATGGTTGAAATTAGGCATACCAATTTGTAAAAGAATATTTTATCGACAGTGTTGCCAGGGATAATGCGGAATTCCTTCGCCCCAGACGGATCGGTCACGCGAGAAGACGAAGCTAACGATTGCCTCACTGACCGACAGGCCGTACTGGACGAGCAGGTACGAAAATTGCCCCGTTAGCTGGTTTTGAATAAATTTAAATCGTTTTATATGAAACACATATGGAAAATGTATGACACTGTTGATAATAAGTAGTGCTAACTTCTATCAGTTCTTCTTTATGTTAATGCAAAGCGTATAGTATTGCTCGCTAATTTTGAAGCTTAGTATAGCATCGCGTATTTTTTTCTGCTTTGCGAAAAATAACCTTTCGTTAAAATCGCATGTAATTACAAAACACACGAACCATAGTAATTAATAATCGATTACCTAAGTATTAGATAGGTATATTTTATTGCTGGTCGTTAAAGCTGTGCATCCGATTACATTTATGTTATTTTTATGAATTTATATCAATATGTATGTTATTATAGTATGCGTGATTGTTATTTTGTAAACTACATTTAAATTCTTATCGTTGAAACGGACAAGTGATTTCAATGTACCTAAATATTTCTTCTTCATAAAATAAATGAATCTTTTCTTTGTATTTTAAACGCATATGTATAAACAATATATAAACACGAAAGTACATGGTTATACAATATGCAGTATGTATATTTTTATCTTTAAATATAGAAAGCTGGTAGCGCGGTGTTGTACGTGCCGGAGTGCATGGGAGATGGACGGTACGCGCGTGCGCAGTGCTACCGCTCCACCGGGTACTGCTGGTGCGTACACCAGGACACTGGAAAACCCATACCCGGCTCCTCAGTCAAGGACCAGAGACCCGACTGTGATGCTGCGCCACAACACGCTAGTCCAATGAGAGGCAAGTATTATGAACACATATCCGTCATTAGTGGCAGAGGTAGGTATATGCCTGTCGGAAGCGGAGACAAAATCTACCTTTTGCCCCTGTAATATTCCATATAGAAAACTTAATTTTCGCCCTCAGCGGCACGTTTAAGATAAGATTTTAAATAGGTAGATCTTTATGTTACTCTGTTCTGGTTTTTAGGTTGTCCTGAACCCATGAAGACAATATTTCTGCGCGATTTAATGTCTTTCTTTGTGTCCAAGATGACATCGTCAACCAACGGCACAGGCCCGGGGTAAGAGTCTATAATAAAACAAATTGTAATAGACACCTGCATTTATTTACTTTTTTCTAAAAGGTACACTATTACTATTAAAATACAGTTAATTTGGCTAACCGTAATAAAATATATGATTCAATGTAACTATTGAACTAGACGATCAACATTTTACTTTACACACGTATAACATAATGAAATGTGATGTCAATTTCCACTTTCTTGTATATATAGATATATATATCTTGTAACGTTTGTATAAGTGTAAATACCGTTCCAATTTTGTAGAGAGATGGTAAAATGGGGTGCGTCAAAAGAAGAGCAAGCAGCCACATGGACGTATGTGATGTTAGACAAAGATAAAAACAAGGCTTTGGAGCGACGGGAGTGGAAGTCGTTCCATCAGCTGATATCGAGCGCAGAGCCGTTGAGGAGATGCGGCAGAAAGCTGCCGCGTTACTGTGACGTCAACCATGACGCCAAAATCAGTATTACCGAATGGATGGCTTGCCTAGAGGTCACGCAAGCTTCACAGGCCCAAACGAGTAAGATAATATTGTTATATTTAGGTCGCAATTACATTTTCGTATATATTTAAACACATGAGTTCTATACAATTTGGGTAAGCTTAATAAATTAATCATATTTGTCCTAAAACACTTAGATACAGACATACTCACATGACCGTAAGAATATTAAACTACGTAGAAAAAATAGCATCTTACAGATATAAAATTTTCGAATAGCATAATTCCACAAATACACGATACACTACTAATACACATACAATAATACATATTCGTCAACAATAAACTAGTATTGCATGAAAATATGTATTTGCAATAGCGGCTTTAACTTACGTACCAAAATTTTGTTGATACATCGTAGAAAATTGGTAACAATCTACATTTATATAAAGAGGACTCGTGTAAACGAGAACAAAGATGCATATCTCAATTGATTTGTGCAGATACGTCGACAACGTAAGACTGCACTACAATTGGTTCCAAGAAAATATTCCATTGTATACAACAAAAGAATTTTATCTATAAAGCTGAATCTTGGAAACACCCAACGTTTACAAATATATTAGTGAGAAAAACCCGATATGAATCTCTAAAACAAGCTCGCGTGAACTTGTTGATGCTACACTTTCAGATAATAGTTCTGATATGTATTTAAATACATCCTGTACATGTTTCCAACATCCTTAATGCCACTTACCGACAGCTATACAATACAAGCAAATTGCGACACTTTTTAGATTGATAACTTATATTTACGGATGTGCCCATAACAATTATGACATATTTTGAAGATGTTGTGAAGAATTCTAATAGATACAACATTTATTTTAACATTGATACACAACATAAATTGACATCATAATCTAATACAATTTTCTACCTACACATGAAAACTAGTATAATATTTTGATAAAGAACAACTTTGAAAATCTTAATCGTATTTTTAATTACAATTGTATTTTTCAGCTGAAGCAATTAAAGCGCCTAATAACCCACGGAGGAAGGGCCCAAATCCACTAGAATCCATACTGAAAGCTGACGATTAATCTTTGTTGTATAAAAACATTAACTTGTATATCTTATATGTCGTGCCAGCGCTACATCTTCTTTCTACTTATTAAAAAAGAACTATTTGAGGAGCATGTGAAAAACGCGTTGGTTTTAGTGGCATGGTACCAGTGATATGTATATACATAACGACTTCATTGATCATCACAAAATATATTACACAATGACAAAATTGTGAATTTCTACTAGGCACATATATATATATTGAGATATATAATTTATTAACAGTATTTAAGGCCTCCCAATTGTCTTGTAAATTGTTGTCTATAGAGTATTTAGTAATCTCCACGTCCCAAATAAATTAGGAGCATGGCACAATAGAGTTAAGAGAATATTTTCCTAATTGACTCAGCAGCAGCTGTTAAATTTCCTCCAGTCTTTAGCTTACAACAACGCCACCAATAGCTTATGTGCACAATACTTGTATTTTTAGAATAAAATTCACATGATAGTAATTTAATTTATGCAGTAAATTTGTATTTTTATGAACAAACTTAAATGTATGTTATAGTTAAGTATAGGATAATATTTGTGTAGATTGTAAAATTTTGATGTACGCGCTATTTATGTGCCACCGTGTTTCTCGAATAAATAAAAGAGCAATGCAACATGCCAAAATATGCATAAGCAAGTCTAGTGAGATAGTCACGTCGCAATTTTATTTCATTTAAAACTTTACCCTGATCTTCATTTAGCTGAACACAAGATTTGTATTAAAAGTATTTATAGAATTCTTAGTCAGTAACAAATGTAAGAATTATGTGATATTTTCATTATTATTATTGCTAAATAAAATTTTTAATAATCCATGTTCTTCTCATTGCCTTTGTGTAAACTATTTGTCCAAAAATGTACAGGAAAGACATCTAAGAATATTTGGGAAAAACGTTTAGATCCAATGTGTGATACCTACTTATAAATTGCCTATGTGTATAAAAGTTCGTAAAATACAGGAAAGACACTTTAAAGGCATTGAATTATTATACAACAGCTGAGTATTCCTACATCCTAATAACAACGACTAGTTAGCTGAATAACGACGTAAACAGATACGTTTTAATAACTATAAAATAGCGCAGAAAATTTATTTTATGATTTACTTGCGCAACTAATGTACGGTGACTTGCCAAGGATCTGCTAGATTCACCTGCTGTGATTATTCACTCATTGGCACTGTCCGTTACACAGAGAACAGTCCTTTTATACTCGTCGACGGTTTCCGTGAGGACCCTTTGGAAGATACTCTCGAAGAGTTGATTCTTCACGATGACCTCGTCTGAGTGCAAAGCGGTCCATTCGGGTTCGCAACGCCGCCACTCCGCGAACAGTATATCGTCGATGTGGTCCGAGCGCCTGGCTCCGACACCTGGAATTCATGCGTGATTATAAATAACAATAAACAATATTCTATTTATTTATTTGTGCACACACAAAAGAAACTTAAGAATAAGGACACTTATAATTCATAGTTAGTGCATAGTCCTGCTTATTCCTTACGAAATTTCTTCCAGCAGGCCTGTAGCTGCAGATTTGGTTTATAATCAGGTAAGTATGCGTGCGCTATGTGATTGTGTTAAATTATTACATATTACACATATGAAGTATGTATCATATATTACAAGTATGTAGTTAACGCTGCTTGTTAACGTCCGGATGCTCTGAGAATTAATTCCTGCAGGCTGTCATCAGTGTCTGTTGGACACATAGATATATTATACTCATAGATCGGAAATGGAAAGAGTCAGAGCATAGTACATACGTATGTTAGAGCGAGATAGACAGGCGAGAACATTCTCGTACACGACATCCACCTGGATCGACTTGTCATTTTTTGTGGTCGAAACAAATCTCACTTTTATAGATAAAGATCTCATTAAAAAATGTTAAAATAGAGTTAAATAGAATTGATTTGTCATTGTTACATAGAATATACCTGAATATAATACATCCAACAAAGAAAATTCACAAAATTACACATTTTACATGTACGTACGACCTCAGTTGCTTAGCTGTATAAATGCAATATTGTAGAGGTATTACAACAGTGTTATATTGAAAAAGATGGAAACAACTATCAAGTTTTATCAAATAAGTAGATACTCTGAATATTCAGAAATTCAAATAAAAATGTTAACAAATACGAAATTTCCGGCTATTTTTAATCTACGTTGCTAAGCTTTGACAGTGTCAATAAAATTTTATCTATATTTCAGGTTGCATGTAAGTTATATAATATTATATCTGAATTCACTTTTTATTCATGTTACAGTCATGTTTTCGTATTTTAATATCTATGTGAATTTATATGAACCCCTGTTTTGATAGCGCCTATCTACCTATACCAGTAGGATAATATATTTAATATCTATTCCGGTCTACGTAGCCATAATAAATCTATAGGGATAATATTTTCTTTGAATCACTGAGTAAAAAAAATCTTATCATAATTGGTAATTATGTCGGTATTTTGATCGGTATCGATAAAATTTTAGCATAAATTCCACACCAGCAATGCATACGTTGACATCTTACACTCACATAAACAATCGTATTTTGGTCTCGCTTAATGTTTGATATTGCCGATCTATGTATATCTGATCTAAGGTTGGACACTACTAGTTAACATTCAATGTCAATTGAACACTATGATTAGAGATGGGGATAATATCATTTGTTTATCAATCGTTTTTTAATACTTTAGTCTGGCATCTGACGGAATGCACTCTTGACAACTTGACGAAAATTGAATAAATTAAATATAAAACACATACATACCTAATTAATAATCGAAAATAATGATAAAATAGTCCATTATAACTTGGTTATTCATGATGATCATGAATGATGTGATGATCATGAATCATGATGATCACTTCCTCAAGCGAATCGGAGCAAAGGGCAATTAATATATTTGCCCTTTGACAAATATTTTTAATGTTCAAAATGAAGTTCAATACAATAGTGGGTTGTTGCTGATGGTATATGTATATGGTATAAATGATACACGAAACCTACATAACCTAAGACAGGTTAAATCTGACCCATCGATTGCATAAAATTATACTCGCTAATAGTGTAATATATCATACTTGGATGTCAAGGGTTAATTCAGTCATTTAAATAGAGCTGTCATGGTTGCTTTATTAATATAATAATGAAAGCTAAAAATCAGAATCATCATAACTATACCATCGTTGGGTACTAGATTGTTACAAGTGACAAAAGTTTTGTAATATTGGTTCACTAGGTATCTAGCTAAAATTACGATAAATTATATAACTAAAGTATTGTCGTGTAGGTTCTAGACGAAAACCTAAATTAATGATGAAATACCTAACGAGAACGGTTAAGAAAAACATATCAGAGCTAAAATAGGTATGTATTGCATTTGTCGATTTAGATGCATTTCCGTTAAATATTGAATCTAAAAGAAACATTTTAATTTTCGTAACGATGGCATAGAATATGATTTGGTATGAGAAGATTATTCTTTAAGAGACAACGAATCAGCACCACACTAGTCTATTATGAAACAGATATTCAAGAAGTTGCAACCAATGTTTATAAAAACTATACGATTTTGAATCGATTAATTTTGACTGTTTATCGATGAACGGTAACTAATAGATACTTAAAATTTTGATCACAGCGGTTGGCGACGTAACTTTCCGTACGTGCTATATTATTCAATACATAGTCTAATGAGTGGAGTATTCGAGTGTTCAATTTATTTGGCTTGTCATCTAAGGGCCTTTAAGAAATCAGCTTTCGAAATTCGAAAAATAATAATTGAGTTGTTTTTATAGCAAATATTCTTCCAAAAGCACAAATTTTATAATTTCATTTACCCGATACAACTGTTGGAGTCACGCCCTTGAAAACTTCAGTAAGATGAGAGGTGGTTCTTTTGACAGTCTTCTCCACGCTGTCCGGCGGCTTTTGAGGGAGAAGGTTGCAGGAGTCCCAAGGTTTGTCGCTTCGCTCCGATCTTTGGGTTTTCAAAGTCTCTTGACAGAAATCCTTAATGAATACTTCGAACGGTTCATTCGTGTCGAATGTGTTTTTGGTCGACTCCGATATATATTTGCATATTTTCTGTTCCGTAGCATCGTCTAACAGGAACATTCGGGGAAGTTTCGGAGTTCGAGATTCGTTAGGCGGTGTGTATGGTGGCGGCGGCTTATCCGGTATCTCGCGAACAACTAACAGTTGACATTGTTGCTGTTCTAATGCTTTTATCTGGAAAAGGTCAATTATCCATTTCAATAGTTACAAAGTACTATACTAACCTACGTAATAAAATGTTAAACATGTTTACGTAGATTTCTGAGTAGAAAACATGCGACGGTTAAAGTTTACAAATATATAAATTAAATGAATAATACCTCTCTTTCAATGGCCAGTTGTTGTCTGCGTAGTTCCTCGGCTTCGTAATGTACTGGAGAAGCAATAGAAGACAACGATGACATGGTTGGACAACTACTGCTGTTCGTATCTGTAAACAATAATAAATTAAATAGGCTAATTTTCTATCCTCATAAACAACCTACTTAATTATCAAAATAAAAATCAATAGATTTTAAACTAAATAGATAATTAAGTGATTTACACGAAATAATAGTTATTACTAGATGTGCCTAATAAGATTCCGCCATATTCCACTAATTAAACGATTTTAAGTACTACCCACTAATTAGGCATAATTATATTTAGAGCATTATTAATCCATTGACATTTCTTTGTGGTACAATATCGTAAGCAATGATCAATTAATTCTAGACCATCCAAGTATTACAAAATGGACCTAAATTGACCTAACAGGTTAATTTCACTTGTTTTGATTTATTTTCTCATATTTTTCATATTTTTTCTGAATAATTTGCATGAAATAGTTACAAACGTCGTACTTGACGATTAATAACATAAAAAAACATTATGATGTGTGGAATGTTTCCCATTTTATTACCTATATCATTCTAGAGGCCCGAATTTATAAGCCACAGTTAGTATAATATACTTTAACGTATTAGTTGTAATGTAATGATTTATACAACATAGGAGTAACAAATGAGAAAACAATCCACCTGATGGAAAATGGCCATATCTGCCCATGGGTGTAATCAACTCCAGATAGACTTACAATCTTGGTTATAGATGTTCTGTTACTCCTAAGAACTAACTTCGAACGCCTCGCATAAGTGTCCCTTGGAACACAGCAGCACAAACTGTTTATTGCTATAATAAATAAATAATGTATAAAAAAATGTAGATAGATATCCCACCTGAACTGATCGACGTATTTGATGTCTTTTGGGTCAGCCAAGTGGATGCATCAGGAACATTGTTATCAGAATTGGCTGCCGCACCAGCCGGTACAGGCAGCGGTCCTGCCACGCTTGCAACTATCACGTCTTTACTCGTTGATTCATTATTCGATACTGGCAACGGATCACACACATATGGCTCATGGGACACTACCACGCTG
>DWPW01000822.1:0-10387 GCA_018252015.1 Astraptes brevicauda | reverse complement strand
GTAGCAACGCATCTGTGGTCAACCTTAGGTTGGGCCTTGATCTTCTCTGGGGTTGATTACAGATGTCTGTGGGCAGAAGTTACTACTTACCATGGTGGACTGCATTCTCGTTTGCTACTTCTAAATTGTAAAAAAGAGCCCTCTGGCAGATGGACAGACAGCGGTGGCTTAGTTACAGTTAGTTACAGGGTTCCGTTTTTACCCTGTGCGTTTATATTTTTCCCTAAAATTGTGAAGGCTGTTTTTCATTACTTTTAAACGATTTTAATGAATGAATAAGGTTTTAATGAATTTAATAGAATCGACGAATGAAATTATATGGTTTACGTTCAGTTTACTTCCCTACGAGTTCATTTATGTATGCAGTGCTTAATCGAAAATATCCATAATTTTATACACAATTCATACACGTGCCTTTTTATATTTTAAATAACAAGTGGAGTATAGCCGTATCAGTTGGAAAATCCGATCCTAACAAACTGAGCTATTATTCTTGATATACTTCGTTTTCCGTATCCTAAGTGTGCTTAAAAGTTGTTTGTTACACGTGAAAATTTTATTTTTCATGTAAAAACTAAAACGGCATTTTCTTGCTTTAATTGTAATAATTTATTTGATTAATAAACGATTTTATATATGCTGCTATAAGGACTATGCAGCCGTTCATTTCGTTAATGTATTTACTAGCAGATGCCCGCGACTTCATGCGCGCAGACAAAATAATACAAACGTAGTTATATAATATGTACATAACCCACATTAAAGAGAGTTTTCAAAAGCGATCATATACATTATTTTTAAGTTCTAACCAACATCTTGAAAAGAAAATGATTTAGCAGTGGCTATTGGGTCAGCGATAAAACATGTGTCAATCGATAGCCTTAATAATTAATCAAATGTATTTGGTGATAAAATATAATAATGCAGGAGCAAACACACATGTAGTCCCCCACACGGTGAGTGGCCACTACCGCCAATGGTTATGCATGACCAAGACCAGGTAAGATTAAGTCCTACCTGTGGTCGGCCACGGATGCGTAGTTACCCCTCAGAAGTTGTAACTTCTCGGATATCTCCCCTATGTTTAACATTGCCGTTATAAGGCAGAAACAGTTGTGGCGGTGGTACCATCAGAGTTTATTGACAAAAGGATTTTACCTCCTTTAAACTGTACTCAAATTTCACATGAAGTATATCTCTAACAATATTTTTAAGATGATTTTTGATGATTTTGAAGATTGACTTTATGATTGAAATCACTGGTCATCTATTGACGCGTTTGTCTACTGGCTTCCGAATTTGGTGTTTTTTCCTCATCCCCTTACACGTTTGTAAATTCCAATCTAAGAGAGATTCATATAAAGTTTTAATCCTTATTTTATTTTTGGAAGTAGAAATTCTTAAAGTTCGTGTATCGTTCACTCTTGAAACAATTATGTTTGCGCTTCTTAAAGTTCCGTGACGAATCAACGTAATATAACACCGTCGTGTAATGTCAAAACCGTCAATATTTTGGTATCTTTAGTATAACATTAATCTTTCAAATAAACTGTCAACCCTTATATTATATGCTTTTAGGAGTTGATTTTCCAAAATCATTGATACATATATTTTAAGTTTTATAAAGATTGCTTCAAAATCGGCAGACTTTAAAACATCTTTCTACCCAAATTAACCTAACCTATCTACTATGGGGCAACCTGGGGGTTAATTTTAAAATTTGGTGCGAATTGTATGTCATTATATAAAGGTTTCAAGTAAATCAAAAAGTCAAACAAAAATGGACTAGGTTCACTAACTTTATCACCCTTCACCTTAGAGATGAAGATTAAAAGAAATCCTGATAACCAAATAGCTAAATACCATTTCTTTATAGATTTAAGTTTAAAACGGACGGCGTTTCATGCAAACGTTTATCCCCACCTTTTTCACCCCTTAATGGGGGAATTTTCAAAAATCTTGGTATACATCATTCTTATTTTGTAACCACATAGTCAAATACCGATGTTTATCGATATAGCTTCAAAACGGGCGGAATGTCTATGTATAATGATACATTGTTCCTTTTATTTCCAGTCACATAACAAAGACGACGACATGGGAGGACCCTCGCAAGTCGCTCGCGGCGCAGACGGTGGCTGGCGGCGTGCAGCACCAGAGCGCCGAAGCCCTCCTCTCACAGAGCAGCTCACCACAGAGCATCGCTGCTTCGAGCCCTGGTAATTATCTCTACTCTCTCCACACATCTACGTCGTATAAAACAAAGTCGCTTCCCGCTATCTGTATGCTTAAGATGTTTCAAACTACGCAACGGATTTTAATAAGGTTTTCGGTAATAGATAGAGAAATTTAAAATAGGTTCTTTTGAATTCAAGTCGCCGCGAGTTTTTAATATCTTTTTTAAATTTGTCCGTTTTATTCTTTATTAGTATTTCGGACATTAAATACTACAAAATCATATCATAATTGTTCATCTTAAATTTATAAAATCCGTTGCTTAGTTGAGAAGAAGAAAGCGGCCAAACAAATAGATAGCGTAGAGCAACTTTGTTTCATACCTTGTAAATAAAGAGAGAAAAGCATACATCGAGACGAATACAGAACCTCCTCCTGTTCGAAGTCGGTTAAAAAGAAGACATCTTCGTGTGTTCTTCTTACAAGGTTTGATATACGTACCTACTTCAGAAATTCTGCAGACTGCCGAATTTCCCTTGTACACAGCATAGCTAAGGTATGGTCGTTAATTTGATGTATCTCTTGTTTTTCCTAAGCTAATGCTTTTATTGTTAAGGCGTTATAGGTGATTAGGTTTTCAACGCTAGATAATAACAGCGATTATAAGCTCATATATTGTAATAGTCACATAAAGTTAATATAAATAATCCTAGCGATTATTGTAGTTTGTGATTTTTGTGTTCCCGTGGAAGACTTGCAACCAATCTAATTGGTAAACTACTGCGGAGCCGCAGAGCACTATGATCCGTCTATAACTTATTTTCGATTAATGTAATAGATATTCGCTGTACTCGTTATTTCGTTTCGTTAAGGGAGTCATGCTTAGATATCCAAGGCGTTTCAACTTAACCCTCAGAGGTAGCAACGCATATTTGGCCGACATCAGGTAGGATTCAAATCTTATTTGGGGTTGACCACAGCCCACAGGTGTACATGCGATGTAGTGGCTAATTACCGTCAAGAGCACTGTATACTTGTTTGTTCCTCATTATCATAAAAAAAACTAGACATACGCCTCGTGAGTGGCAAACATACGGTCGTTCCTTGTACCTACAATGAAATTCGTATACAAGGTTTTCTTTATTATAAAAGGTGCTTATAAACTCTTGTGGTTCCACTTTTGTATGTTCCCGCCATGCCTATTTCTTGTGTAAATAATAGTGTTCACGTAGTTGTGTACTAATACTTTCATTTTAAAAGGCGTAATAAAAGCGTTACAACTTTGCCATCAATTCACCAGTCTACACTTCCACCATTTCCTATTTAGAGTTAACTGTTATCACGATGTACATCTGAGTTTTTAAATATCATCTAGTCTATAGCTTGTATGTTAAGTATGTTCCTTTGCTAATTGGCTGATGCATCTTATTCTATGCACCACCTTTGACCACAGTTTTCTTCTCGTACCAGGTAAGGTATAAAGGTAATAGAGATTACTAAGAAAAAAACACCGAATAAATAACAAATGTCCCTGTATTTATGTACTTTCATAGCACCTAATGATTACGTAGCAATTTGAAATCAATGCTTACAATGCATTTTATGGTAGAAGGCATAGAAGCATTTTCACGCGTCAATTAGTATGAACTTTTCATACTTTACGTATTGCATCAGTGCAATTGCCAGATCATATAAATGAGTGTAATATTGAGAGTTTTCTTATTAGCACGATTTAATTAGCATCATGGATGTTAAAATTGGCATCAATATTCTATATTTAACAAGGAATTAATTGATTTAAAAGCTTTTATTTATATAATAAATAACTTTCACGTCTTAAAAGAGAGTGGTGTGTAACGATAAATTGGTGAGCATATAATTATTGCATTGATAGAGCATTTAAGAAGGGTAATACAACAAATATAATAATTTATGTATAGAATTTCTTAGAACCTCATTACTTATGTACTTGTTTAACACTATTATTTATTCATTGTGAGATTTGCTTAAACGGTAATTGGAATTTGTGACATTTGGACCTCCCATTATCATGAGGACAAAACCCTCGAGACTTAGCACAATACCTCCTAATGTTTCGCGTCATGTACTTTGTTTAGCATATAATTTATAAACATTCGTTCAAAATGTGTGATGTGAAATATCGTGAAGATAATACTGTCTTCAGAATTTTATGTAATGTTCTTAACGGCGTTTAAGTCTGTCATTAACTGGAATTTGGTTATTGTGGTCTACTATGCCCTTAATACGTCCCGACTGATACTACCTGTATGATTTTAGACTTCACATACTATTACAGATTTGATACATTATAATGTTACGGGTACTTACGAAACGTGGTTTACCTGAGACTGGCAGTGGGTGAGTACGAAATGATTAATGTATGAGTTGCATTCATAGGCAAATATATAAATATACATAATTATTGGTTTAATTAGAATTAATTACGACGAAACTGAGAACTAGTGAGGTCTGACGTAGATATACGTAAATAAATTATTTTAGGAAATATTGATAATCATGTCATGTAAATCGATTAGCTTCGTTTTAGCACACTATCTGATTTCATTAAAACGTGCTTAGTTTTAGTAAGGGTGTATGTATGTGAAACATCTTCTGTTACACATATTTTTAAAGTTTCGAGTTCAATGGTAACGCCACCAATTTCCTCATCTCAAGTAGGACTTGAAGCTAAATAAGCTTATTACGGTATATTACAGATGACTTCGTTAGTTACAATTTACCATCGGGTGGCTTATAGTCAGCACCTTGTTCAATGGCATTGAATAACATTGGCCTTTGATAGATATACTGAGCTTGGCATTGTCGGAACTTAGCTGTGTTTTTGGTAAATGTAATTACTAATTAGGCAGACCTATTTTAACCGTGAAGCAGTTCTTGCGTTGGAAGGGTGGGTTTAACGGCTCATTTTTATGTAAGGCGACCTTAGACCTCGGGAATAGCAACGTATCTGTGAATGTCTTCAGATAGAACCCCTATTCTTATATTCTATGAAGGTTATGACCACTTTCCATTAGGTGGACTGAAAATTCGTTTGCAACTTCAATTTTCTACAAAAGCGGCAACAGTCACGTATTCTGACAAAATAAAGAAAGACAGGGCGCGCGACATTTATGTTTAACACATGTTTACGGTTTTGTGATCATAATCAACTTAGCAGACTCGTAGGAGCGACAAGTGATAAGACCAGTCTTTAGGTTTATGAGATATGTCTTCATCAACGAATTAGACTCCTGGGCACGTGTTTCCTTTTATAAAATTTAGGCAAGGTTCTACTTAGCAGGTTAACTGCGTACTTAGGTTTGCAGAACTATAAGACATTCAGCTTTTGGTGTATTCCTTAAGCATGGAAACTGGAATAATTTTTGATGGTGTGACGTAACTTAGCTCCATAAAAAATAATTATAAGTCACATATAACATGTACATTTTTAGTTTTTAAAAGATGAACTCGTATGGAGTTTCTTGTGATTCTTCAGTATACCTCTACTTCTCGTTTTTGTCCCGATGTTACGGATAACTTAATATCTAAAGTAATGTTACTTCATTCATTAAGATACGATGACTAAAAAAGACACTGCATGACACTGTTGTTTATCGTTCAACTGCGGCTCCTGTGCCGCAAATTTCATAGCCTATGCGGATGACATGATGCATATCCCTTTTAGCGAATCAAGCGCTGCAGTTTTGAAGGATACTTTTGGCGGTATTATTATTATTCAGCGCTTCAGCGACTTTAAGACATAAATTACAAATACAATTTATGTTTGAAGTAGCTTCTCTAGTATCTACTTTAGAACATACTGTCATCAAACATGCTTCCACTTCGCTTTGAAATGAATTGTGTTTTCGATGGCGTTTTTAGTAAGTGCATGTTCTTTTTTACTTTTGTAATATATTGAATCAATCCTGTTAGAACCAGTATATTAATTATCACTAAGATATATCCAAAATATATCTGTATATCTGTACTATTCAGACTATCTTATCGTCTGTATCAATTCTACGGTCGCCAACAGGTGAATTGATATAAATTTATTGATATTTTCATAAACATGTTCTTTCAATATATGTAAACTTAAGTGGGTATTTACGAATACGTCTTCGAATTCGATTACGAAACCGATGCATGTTTCCTCGTAAAACTTTAATGTTATGGTTTTCTGTTTGTATCAGCATATACTGATCTATATTTACCAGATCTGCCAGATGTATTAATCCCATTGTCTTTAATGGTACTGATTTATATCCAAAACATCCTAAGGACACCCAGTTATTTGTAAAGTTTGGGAGGGGCCTGCCTTCGATTCGTTTTCACGTGATCTAATTGGCTTCAGAGCGACGTTTAAAATTATCATGGAACTAAAATAAAAACAAGTAAATAACCCGAATTCTAAAAGTGATTTTATGACGGGAATTAACGCGTTGTTTCCGTCGGTCGATGCGAGACGAGCGATGAAAGGTGCTCGGAAAATACATCGGAGTCTCGGCGCCGGCGGCCTCGGAGTTGGCGCCCGCGGTTCGCTCCGTTGCGACATATCCGCGTTAAGGCAATCTTTAGATGCTGCCAATGCTCCATTTCTTAGCGCTATTATTGTTTATTGCTTCAAAACAATCAGTTTGGAACGCAATAGGTTCTAAGGATACACTATTATCATCATATCATCTGATCCTCGTGTAACAAAACAAATCCGTTATGAATATTCAACACGTTTATCATCATATTAAATCTTTATTTTGTAGTCATTCTAAACATATTTTTCTAAATATACTAAAAGTGGTCGCGTATAGAAATGGATACTTGTATTACCATACATAGTTTATGAGCGTAATATACAAATACTTTTGACAAGGCTATAAATAGCCCGATGTAACGAACACAATTAACAAAGCAACAGTTATGAACCACCTGAGGTAGCAAGTGAAGTGCTAATCACCTCGGTCGTCCTTCGGCGTACGCATCATCTTCGTTATTACGTACATTTCATAATTGTAGTTTACACACCAATTGTGGTACAAACCTTCAAAATATTTTTTTTCAGAAATAAGTAGCTTTTATTTATTTATTTATTCATTCAATAATTCCACTTACAATTTATATCAGAACCTGGGAAGTTTAGAAAAAATACTTTTGATAGAACATTCCTCGTGGCAACGCGGCAACGCCATCAGGCTGAGTTTCAGTGCGTGCTCGGAGGCCTGTTTTACAGTGTGTGGAAATTATAACTATATTGTTATTACATGTAATAAAAATAAAAACAGGGTGGCAAAATAGAAATCGTCGCGAAGGCACGTGTTGTTCAGTTTTAGGTATCGTCTCGTGTGACAGTTTAGTTCAATAGGTGGTCTAGTCACGTTCCGAGGCGGTGCGCTCTGCCGCCACCGACGCCGTGACACTGTTTGATCTGGTCTTATCTCTGTTCGTAATAAACGCAAACACTGTTCATGTAGATCACCTGACATACGAATGTTTTTCTAGCGAATTCTTCATTTTAATCTGATGTCGCGATAACAAATTACCTTTGAAATTGAATAACATTCTCGTGATCCATTGTAATGGTATTCCTCGGTTTTAGATTGCAAACGCTTGCAGCTTTCTGCAGAGACACGCTAGATTATGAATGATTTACAAAATTCCATGTGAATGATATGAAGCGGCACAGTAGAGAGTGCGCCTTTTTTAATATATGAAAATAAATTCAACAAAACCATTAAAATAATTTAATTATGTATACCTTTATTGTTTTAATACATCGAATGCACTGCAGTCAATACAGTCATAGTATTATATTGAAAATTTTTAGACAACGACCATTTGTGGCATCTGCGGCCCCATGTGATGTTAACGTTTTTAACACGCTTTTATTAGTTTCGGTTGTATGTTTGTATGTAAACGAAACTTTGAACATAATTTTGACCGAATTAGAAACATCGCATTAATTTAAAACTTTGTATATGTCATACCGATGTCAATGCAGTAATACTAAAATTAAACATAAAAAATAATTAAAAAATACTAAATAACACGCTCTTGTGATAGAACGTATAGAATAGTTTAAATTCATTAATAAGATTATAATAAAGAAATGATAAACAATTATAATGTCAGCTTCAAAGATCCGAATTTAAGTGATAAAGAGTCATGTTATGGATATTTTACCATATTATTCTCCTACAGCGGTTGCTGTCTGTAGTTGAGTAATGATTAGTACAAATTATGCTTAATTACGACGGCTACATGGCATATGTATGAGTCGTAACTGGTTTAAAATAGTGAAAGTACTTTACAACGGGCTTATAATAGTATAGATAGATGTATATTTAAAGGTCAAACTGTTTTTTTATATAGACGAGCGATATTCTTAAAAAAAATTAAAAACTAAAATACTTACAATATATTAATTATCTTGAAGAGTTGACATTGAATAAAAGCTTTGTTCATAGTTAAAACCGGGTGGTTGTTTTATTGGTGGCTTAGAATTTTATAATCATTAAATTTTCAGCACAAGATGCGATTTTACAAAATTCATCCCTTAACGGTGCTAACTAGTGTATGCAATATTTCCTTACGTAAGCATAAAAAGGTTTACATGTTGATTTACTTCCTAGATATATTTATAGATCCCAGATATTTTATGTTAAAATATGTATTAATATGGTTTTGTTTGTTCAATAAAAATGAGCCTTCTTAATGAACTGATTGCTTAATATTTGTAAATACATATGTACATTAAATTTGTTAGTCATACGTATTCATTAGTTGTTCGCCAATTTTCCTCGTAATATTTTTGCAGAAGGCAATTAAGTAGTAGGTACATTATCACAAAATAAGTCGTGCCAGTGAGTTTTCTGAAATATACATTACTTATAGATTATATCAATTTTATTAAGACACATAGACTGAGAAACGTTATTTATAAATAGTTAATGTAGCGTTATTGACCATTATATCAGTAACTAGGAGTAAAATTAATTTCAATAAGCAGATGTCTTTTCGGCCATAAGTAGATACTTTACGTATCGCTAACTCGTGCAATTTGCATAGGTACCCTGACTAAATTTACTTGTTGGCTACCGACCATCTGTGAATGCACCTGTACGGTATATTTATATACAATCGTATTAGTCACTTGTGCACCTTTAATCTTCAGCGAATTATATTGTGTCTGTCCGTTGTTTATGAATGACCACTCGTCAGTCGCATGCGATAAGTGTATAGGTGTGAATCGAGCGTGTTCGAGGATGAGGTGTCACGGCGACATCCGTTGCGCGAAGTGATTCATTTCAGCAAGAGTAAGTGCGCCAGCGCAGTGCGCCGAGCGCCGCACCGGCCGCGTGTTTTCCGCTGCCATTTCTTGGAACCACTACTGTAATCTTTGTTATGCACACTACATCCAATTACGCGCACCCACGTCCTCCCTATTTCCACGCTGACTTGCAACTAGTCGCTGTTGATCAAATCGATTGCCAATTTCATGAGAATCTGACACGTAGTAACCGAATGTAACTGATTTATTTCAGCAGCGAAGAGTACAAGCAGTAACACGACAACAGATCCTCTGGGCCCCTTGCCCGAAGGTTGGGAGCAGGCGACGACACCGGAAGGGGAGATCTACTTTATAAATCACGCCGCACGTACAACGTCCTGGTTCGACCCTAGAATACGTAAGTTATGCCTGTGGGTTTACAGGTGTTTATATTTATAATTGCACGATGTACCATAGTCATTGGATGTAGGTTCTATCAGCTGGTGTTATTCTTTATTCCTTATTATTATTCTATAACTTTCTTTTTTATAATCGGATGAGCTTACGCGAAAAGCATGTCTCACGCCAAGCGCCACAAGAATGAATATCAGATGTATGTAAGTGTTAAGTGTCCTGTAACTGCACTGAACGTGTGGAGATTTTCATAATTTCGTCAATAGTACCTTATGATGGAACAGGTAACGTTATACTTGTATTTCAAATAAACTTTAGCGTTAAATGATGAAAGAATTCTGTGATACTGGACAACTTTTAACGGTTAAAAAATGTTACGTGCCGAGGAAGACTTTTCGGGGGGGGGGGGGGGGGGATAAAAAAGAGGGGGTTTCCCCCCCCCCCCCCCGATAAGGCCCTAAAAAGGGGGCCAAATTTTTTTTTAGATGGGAGGCGCACACGTCTGACCTCAAT
>DWPW01000821.1:0-10387 GCA_018252015.1 Astraptes brevicauda | reverse complement strand
CTCCACTAATGCCACAGAGTAGCAGTGTTAAGCGCTGCTATATTCTGGTCTGAAGGGTGTGGTAAGGGAGACATTCCAACTAGGATCCAAAATTGTCTAGGGGGTTCCAACTAGTCCTCAGGGTCAGCAACGCATATGTGACCGACCTCTAATAGGACAGTGATATTATCTGTGGTTGATTACAGATGTCCATGGGTGGCAGTAGCCATTTACCATCAGATGGACTGCATGCTCGTATGCTGCTTCCGGAACATAAAAAAGGCATTTTGTGGAGACCTATTAGTGTTAAGTGACAAATTTTATGTCATTAAGAGGAGTTCTGACAAAAATCATCGATCCATCCTTTAATCTTTAAAATCATAACTTCCTAATTTAGTGCACAAGTTGAAATAAAAATAATATTTACAAAGAAACTAAAATATCGAATAGTATAGAAAAAAGAAGTATAAACATGACCATAAACTCACGTCAAAAATTTAACAAGTTATTTTACGGGGCTTTTACGATGATGAAATTATGGTAGGGGTAACTATAAGAGAAGATTTTTGGAACGGCCTATTTTAGTGGCTCGCACTTCGTTAACCTACTTGTTTGGCGTATAGTGGAGAGAGTTTCTTGAAGGCTACGGTCTTTTGATTATAACATAGAAGATCTTATCATTTCAGATATTAGGAATATAATATGTGATGGCAGTTTCTGGATTCGACTCTTCACATAGGTTCTACTATTTTTAATACACGCCCTTATTAAAAACCTGAACAATTATTTTTTATAGTTTGGAAGTAGCAACGATTATGCAGTCCTGATATAAATGGCCACTGCCGCTCGTGGACATTTGTAATCAAATCCACTTAAGATCAAAGTCTTACCTAAGGTTGACCATAGATGCGTTGCTACCCCTGATGACTAAATTGGAACGCCTCGGATAAGTATGTCTCCCGTACTACATCATTCAGAACAAAACAGAACAGCGCTTAACACTGCTGCTATTAAGCGGTGTGGTGTAATAGGTAATCGGTGTGCGATGGTGCCGCTGGAGTTGAACCATATAGAGTTCTACCACCTTTTAAAAATGAACCATACTTATTATACCTCTGGCAAACCCTTACGTACAATTCTCTAATCATTGAAATATTAGAAAGATGTGAACACATCAGAATGTTCCCTAATGGATCTACTCGTATACATGTTGGTTGGCGCCAAGTTTGTTTATTTGCACAAATTTGTCGTTATAATTCACAACGACGAGGAAAACATAGCGTGAAAATATATCTAAATTGGGAATCATTCCGCGTTGAAGATTGCGAAAACATCACATTTATCTGTCAACCAAATTGTGTGAAGTATTCGATGTGTTTTCGATAACTGTACTGAATGTGACTTTGATGAACACGATCTGAATATAGAAAACGAGCTAGTTTGGAATATTATTGCTATATTTGAGGTAAAAACAATTTTACCCGAAAGAGGATAATGTTTTAAGTGTCCGTTTTTTCGGAACCCTCTGCAGCCCAAACGGCTTGACGGATTTTAACATACGAGTTGTCATTGGATTCGTCTCAATTGTCATACTGACAAAGGCTTTATAATTTTTGAATATTGTACTGAAAATAGCAAAAGAGGGTGATGAAACGTTTTATTATCAACAATATAACAAACAAAAGCTATAATACAAACAAAAGTTACAGAGAAAACTACAAAAACTACGTTAGTGGCCACCCGCAGCACGTAGTACAAGAACGTACTTGTTTTTCCCTTTTCAATTATTGGTTTTTATTTATAAAAGTATAGGTATTGTGGCAAAACATCAAAAGATGGCGCTTCTGAATCACGCTATCGAAGTTTCCTCAACATCAGTTGAGGGGATCTAAAGAAACATGGTACATACCAAATACTAAATACCTTATTTTACTGACGTGCTTCCCCTTTTACTGCCTATACTCATATGTCTCGTAAATTGATGTAATTTAGAATGTCAACACGCTACAGTTACTTAGCTATTAAAGCAATCCTTCAGTTCAGAGCTTCATTAGTTCCAGTAACATATCCATTAATCCAGGAAGAATACGTACCTTAAAGCTGCATTTTCCAATTCAAGACTAATTAATGACTTTTACAGCAATATTACAAGATACTACACTACAACACATACTACAAATTAAACACACGGAGCTTTGTCTAAGTACTATTCTTTTGAGAAATAACCGTAACGAAATTACCTACGACAAAGGAAGGACAGATACAGGGTCGGCCTTAGCCATCTTGGTGCCCAGAGCGAGTCACCATTTGGCTCCTTTTATAAGTTCTAATATGTTTTGTAAATCGCAAGATATTGCGTTTTATTAAAACATACGTTGGGACCCATAATACCCATGGATCAGGCACCCCGGGCGTCCGCCCAAGTCGCCCGCCCCTAAAGTCGAAAATGAACAGATATTATAAAGTCAAGTAGGAGTTCATTGAAGTTTGCAAGATTCCATACGTCAAAACATGATACGGAACCCTCATAAGATCCCTCGTGTGCCTGTCTGTCTGCCACAGCCATTTTGCTAGGAGTTTACTGGACATTTTAAGTTAAAACTTGATACAATTAATATGAATTTCCGTGACTAAAACAAGGAAGTATAACTATTATTTTAAATATAGAGTTTACTTTTAATGTTTTAATCAGGGATGTTTTTTAGATTATATATGTGTAAATAATGTAATCAGCATAAACATAATAATTATGTATATGTGTAATCCAATAGATCGTTTTTTTATCTACCTTTCTCATTTATTGTTAGTACACTTCACGACACGGTTACTTTAACCCTAGAAGGATAACCACATTACTTGCAACCATATTACTCGGGGGCACGTACAAGGTGTACAAGTACTTTTGAGTATTCACTGTATTTTCTATTGTTGGAACACTAATCTCACAGACCTGTACATCACTTTTAAATTCATCTTCAATTATATTAACTTCATATGCACTATCCGAGCCATCTGGAATTCCATTACCTAAATTTAAATTTAATTAAAGTACATTAAAATTCTTAGTCTTATTCATGTTTTTGTAACTTCACTGTTGTATTTTGTTGTAGTCTACAACAAATAAGAAATGTGAATAAAATATGCGTATATATTCACACTGAACTCAGAAAAAACCTAATTTATACATATGGAAAGCTTACACTGAAGATAACCATACGTCACTTCTATGTAGTGGAGGTAAATATTTACAAAAATATTTATTTATTTAATAAGTCACCAACATACTGATCACTAAAACATTTCATCTTAATTGTACATCTTGTCGCTATATAAGTGCCAGCACAATTAAAGACGAAAAAATTACCTCAAAACTTACCTCAGCACCACAGATGTTTCCTACGCTCCAAGTTCCGATAAGATGGCAGGAACGGCCAGGGCAGTGACGCCCATTAGAAAAGAGATAGGGAAAAAACGTTGGTTGTCTATCTAGGGTTAAACAAACAGGAAATATAATGAGTTGTATAAATGTGTTGTTTGTATTAATACGAACAGCGTGTTGTTTTATTTGTATTTACAAAATAATCAACACTTCTGAAAATACAGAAGCCAACTACGTTAACGAGTTACCCCAAGGTTCTAACGTCAGTTATTGGGGTAGCACTTGGAAGTTATGACAACTTGTTGCTGTAAAGTTTCCGATAACGGTTGTGCTAACATTATATTAATTTAATATTATAAGATTGTGACTTATTGTGACTTATTGAACCTAGTTCTTGTTTAAATAAAACAAACAATATATTTTATTGTATATCTCAAAATTAACTTCACTATTAAGTTAGTTTGAATACCGTTATGAAAAAACCGGATGTATGCTATCTCAGTTAATTTTCTTTGCTAAGTAGTTCTTTGCAAAGTCGCTCTCCGCTGTCTGTCTGTTTATCCGCCTTCTCCTCCTAAACAACGTAACGAATTTTTATACAGTTTTTACTGATAGAAAAACCGTTTTATCCAGAAGTTTTTTATATATATTTCATAAACAATTTATTTTAAATTACTGAACTATGAGCGCATTTTCACGACAAGGTCCATTTTCTTCCCTTATGCTGGCTAAACCCTAAGAAATAATAAAATAATGTATGTGGAAAATGTAGATCTTAACGAGACCTAAAGATAAGTTTGCGACAGCATATACCTATATTTTATAAATAACCCACAATGAGTAATTTTAGGTTTTAAAAAGTACAAAAAACCTACGTACATATTTACGTTCTAGTTATACATAACAAATCTTAATCTTCATGTAATAAATTATTTCTAAAAATCAAGCATCTAATATAGATAAATTTTACTTTTTACAGCATGTAATTTGGATGAATAGTTTAAAAGATATAGCGAGTATAGCATTTTGCGGAATTAATAAAATGACCGCGCACGAATAAATTACTGTCTGTTTAAAGATATCATTGATTCAAAATTACGTGTCACTAATCGCTCGCAATGGGGCGAAGGAACCGCGGCCTACCTCTGCGTTGTTTGCAAACCTCTTTTATTACCCACTGCTAGCCAGACCACTCTCTACGGGCTATTGAAACGCACCGCACCACGTTACTCCAATGCGTATTAGTGCAGCGTAGATAGCTAGGTGGGAACTCTTATGCTGCGGGTCTCTAATAGGTATGCTGCGGCTGCATTTGAAAAGAAAAAGGCCCACTTTTTAGTGGGTATGACGGTAATCAATGATGGCGGGATCCTGGTGGGTTATTCAGTCCGGGCGCTACCACGTGAGCAGTCGCCTCTAAGGTGTTCGCAAATTTCATTTGACTCAAACTACTTTTATTTATTTATTTATTTATTTATTTATTTATTTATTTATTTATTTATTGGATTACTAACGCAAGAATCAGCAGATACAATCTTTAAATACATCAGTACATAATGATATTAGGCGATAAATATTCTTCATGTTTACTAACGTATGCAGGTTCTACACGTATGTCTGGATTTCAAGGCAAACACTGAAGTGGGCAAATATTTGTGAGCATGGCTTGTTCTCCCAGACTATTGTTGATATCCCGCGCTGAGCCATGACGTAGGGTTGTATTGTTAAAGCAAAATCATTTTTCATCTTTGTTTTAACATTAACAATAACGGTTGTTTTTTCACACATTTCCATATAAACATTTTATACTAATGGGTATGCATTCGTTTTAAAGTCAAATCGAAAACACAAACATTTTAGTATTCCTTGTGTGTTGTAAATTCCTATGTATAATTTGTAATTTTACATTTGTAAAGTCTTATTTTTGTATAATCTATTTGAAACAATCATCTACATGATTATTCATAATTGTTTTAATTCGTCTAACTTGTCTGCTCGTTTTAGAAAAATGGTTTTCCTGCCAAGTTCATTATTATCTGTAATAAATTTTAATTTATCGCGTTTCCGCTCTCCTGACAACGTACTTTTGGCAAGTATCTTTTGAATGTTTGCAGTATCTTAAGTTTTTATTTTTATTCTTGTTAATCGTTCTCTCATATTTTCTGTTATCTTTCCTATACTTCAAAAGTTTTATAAATATTATTATCTTATTTTAATGTTATCTTATAATATTATTATCTTTTTTCCATTGATTTCAGTTTTGATGTTCCTTTTATATTAATGGCACCCATACAAGGCGCCTGCGCACTTTTTTATCTTTACAAAATTTACTTACACACTGTTTCTCTCTTTTCTTCTCTCTGTTATATCTTTGAATTGAGTATATCTTTCAAAAAGTTCCAATACTTGTTCCGATTTATTTAGAAGTTTGATCAATTGGTAATATTATATATATGATATATTGGTATTCCAATACATATTCTGTTAAGATTTATTTATGGGTGATGAAAGTTTCTATTGTTTGTAAGTGTACTTTTTTTTAGTTTTAGTTTTAGTAGTTTTATGACAGCATTAATTTTTCTTACTCTAGTTTAAAGGATGTATCAGTAATAAAATAAAACATTTTATGATCTAAATTTAATTTTATAATATATCTTGTAATAAATTAAGCGCTGTTAATATTTCTCGTTAAACAATATTTATCTGAAATATTCTTATTGACATATAAAGAAGTATAATTCATCGTATTACCCAAGATAAGCATTCTGAAAAAATCAAAACCTTTTTGCAAAGTCTCCGATATGATTGACAGTAAAGGGACAAGCCCCAAGCAAATACTCGACATGCCTTGTTAGCCCTGTACAGACCTGGATTTGGAAATAAATGTAAACTGATTTTCCAAAAAAATTGTTAATAAGATAGAATAATATGGATGAATTATTTATTAAAGTAAATACTTCGAAAGTGTATTTTGCTAATTAAGATGATTCCAAACTGACAGATTTATTAAGAAATACAAGATTTGTTTATATTGAAGTCATAGATGCATAAAAAATTAATTACATACATGATGCTCACAAATATCTTGTCCTATGTTCTTACGTCTTATGCTTATAGATTTCCAGGTATATGTTTTGTTTAATGTCTCTTTAGTTCACATTGATAAGATGAGATACCCTTGGAGTTGGTAGGTGGTAGAAGTCTCACCGGTGCGTTCCATTGGAGATCCCGGGGTCCTCCTGCAAGCACTGGGGTAGGCCACCGTGGGGGTTTTAGTGAGTACAAATCTCACATAACCTGAAGTCGCTCCCAAGGCTTCAGTGTACCTTTTGAAGGTTTCCCCCTCGTCAAAAAAGAAAAAAGGCCGATGTCGTAACCGGCCATGTGGTTCGTCCAAAAGGTGTTATAGTTCATATTTAATTGTATTAAAATACCTACTTATAACTTCACAGGGAATTCTAGTCGTTGTAGTGTGCGTGTTAATTTTTTTTATAATACAGAAGTAGCAAACGAAAATGTGTTCCATGTGATGGTAAGTGGCGACTGCCGTCCATGAACATCTGTAATCAATCCCTGATGAGATCACAGTCTGTAATCAACCAGATAGGATCTGAATTTTATCTGTGTTTAGCGCAAACAAGCGCATTGCTAGTCCTGAGGACTAAGTTAGGGAGCCTCGGATAAGTATGTTTCCGCTACCACACCTTTCGAACCAGAAAACAGCAGCGCATAACATTGTTATTAAATTGTACTAAATGCGGCGCTGGTGTTTTTTTGTTTTTATAACATGGTGTTGGTATTGTTTTTTATAACATATCACAAATGAGCTTGCGGTCCACCTGATGGTAAGTGGCCACTTCCGATTATGGACAGCTATGATCAACCCCAGATAATATTAGGAGGCATGCCTGAGGTCGGCCACAGGTGCTCTGCTACCCCTGGATTAATTTGAGACGCCTCGTATATTTAGGTTATTATACCCTTATTATGCCCTTCAGACCAGAACACTGCAGCGCTAAACTCAGTTGTTATAAGGCAGAAATAGGTCCTGCCTGTCGCGCCTATGTAGTTGAACTACCGCGGGTTCTACCACCATCAATCTGGAGATCGGTGTCTTCTGAGTTGGACCATTACTGGTTTCACCACCTTCAAACATTATCGTTCGCTCCTTTATTTCATCAAAAATATCTAAAAGTTAAACCACCTTCTTATTTTACAACCTTCAATCTGGAAACCTGGTGTCTTCTGAGTCAGACCATTACTGGTGTCACCACCTTCAAACATGTTCGTTCGCTCCTTTATTTCATTAAAAATACCTAAAACTTCAACGCGCTCAGAGAAGTTCAACTTCAATAAACTTTATGATCCGACGCTAAGTATTCTCTGATCCGTAGCTGCTATAGTTCACTTCCCTTGAAAAGTTTTAATTCGCTCATGTTGGGGGAACATGAGCCCGACTTACTACCAATTATATTAGTCTTGTTAACGATTTGACGAACAATTTCGAAGTAGTTATACTTGTAGTAATAGTGACATATTTCATAATGTCGTCATATTAACATAGTTGGAACTATTAAAAAAGCACAAGAAACTTTGTCCATTCCGAAAAATCTTACAGTGTTTAAAATATATCTAACTCTTCAGCTGAACCAACCATATGCACTCAAAAAACGTTGAAATGTAATAAAAAGTGAAATTACTATGGTAATCACATACAGATAACTTTATTTATGTATATGTAGATATATTCTGGGGAATGATAGTCATATTAAACTATGGGAAATGTTATTTGGTAATATCAATCGGTATTTTCATCATCAACGATAACAAATGTACGTGAATCCTACAATAGTAGAGTTCTGAGCAGCATCGTGTTCTGATTTTTTATGTGTTACTATAACAAGTAATGTGAAATGATAATATTTTGTAATAGCAAATCGATATTTTATTCATATCAATAATAAATGCAAGCGAACTCTACAATTGTAGAGCTCGTATTCACATAGCGTCCTGATTGCTTATGTCTCTTTATTACGAGTAATTTAAAAATATTTATCCGTTATAGAAAATCGGTATTTTTATTCCCACCAACAACACAAATTGCACGCGAACTCTACGTAGAGTTCGTCCGCTCCCCGACTGCAGGGCTCCCCTCAAAAGTTTTAATTTGCTCACGTACGAGAGAACATAAGCTCGGCCCGGCGTTAGCAACAATGGGGTGTAGAGCGCATTCCTCTATCTACGGCTCTATGGGGTATTGGCGGTGTAGCTTGCAAGGGAATTGTTTGGCGAACGGTTGCAATTTCTAAGAGTTTGGGTTGTAGATGACCGTTTTGGACGACGGTCCGGCATAAACGAACATTATTCGACGTACATGAGAATGTTTGTACATATGATTTTTTTCAGGATAAATTCGGGACAATTTTCAGAAGCTCATTTCAAATGTCTTGGTTGATATTTCTTTTTAAACGGCAAGGAGTGCATGTACGTTTTAAATTTCAGTTCTACAACACAAACTTTACTTAATATGATGAAATTACTAAAACTCTACATATAGTATATATATGTAGATATATATATATATAATATGTAGATTTTTCGTCATTTCATATTCAATAATTTTTCATACTATAGGCCCTTCTTATTAGGTAATGTTGTCCACCAATCACGGATAACTAACGTTTTTTTTCTGTACTGTTATCCTTTTAAGAAGGATTTCTTGTGTCGCGGTTTCTATGAAAACAGGTAGGAGACTACACATATACCTAGAACCGCAGAACAGACATCAAAATTATTCATTTAGATATCAGCTAGGCATCGAACCCGGTACCGCGAATCAGATGGTAACTGCCAGTCTACAAACGCTCTAAAGATAGCTTTCAGCTTTAATCTCTCCCGATGCCCTTAATGATGAAGGATTGAGGGCGCGCTTTTAACATTTTTCATTGTAATTTGCAATGATAATACTGAAGCCAAGAGCTTGGATTGGTGATTGTAGTGTTGCCATTTGTTTCAGCTCTTGCCATTGTTTTATATTCACGCCCGTATTTCCTCGCGCACTGTGCTGTACAAAGCCAGTACTTTGTAATTGTAATGTTAAAAGTACTTTGTAAAGAACAGTTACGATATTTACAGTTTATTCATATCATGTATTGTTATTTTAAATTTGGCGGTGTTTTGTAGTTCTGGGAATAAATGATCAGTCCCGGCTGTTATTCGTCGTCAACCCATTATTGTCCCACTGCTGGGCAAGGCCCTCTCAGAATGAGAGCGGTGTATTATTGCATTGTTATTAAGCATATTGTTGTTATTAAGCAGTTGTTAAGCTGGGGTCTTATTGCCGGTTTCGAAACCAACTCGGATTAACCGCTAAACTGTAATCTTTTAATTTTTTACTATCTGTTTGCATGGAGGTCGCGTGGTGGACTTTGCTCCATTCTTCCCAGTTTTGTGGAGAGATTCATGCTTACGAATTAAACATGAAAAGGTTATATTTATGTGTAATTTATTACGAAACTCCAACTATGTTCTTTCTATATGACATTACTATCACAGTTGATACCAATATACTAGTAAGGCTTACAAGGTAGCGCAGATATATCTCGAGTATTTTACAAATCTGGCTAGATACAAAATTAATTAGTATTAATTTGAAAATGGCATGATTAAATAAAACAAATATGTGTAGTAATGTTCCATAATCTTCTAGTAATCTCTCATTAAAATGTAAGTTCTTGTATTTATATGCTAATAGAATCAAAACATGTTAATCCGAAGTACACCCTCTAATACCTCCATAGGAAACCCTCTTATTCAGATTGGAACTACTTGAGAAACTACCATACCACCACTCAAGACCCAAATCTTTATTAAAAAACTAGACTTTAAATGTTGCTAAATTAATTAATCTGATAAATAATTATAATTACACTACAATTAATTGTTACAATTAATATTAGTTCATTGTTTTTTATAAGTTATTAATGTAATTTCTCTGTAAGAGATACTGTGTATAATCTTTTGAGCAAT
>DWPW01000820.1:0-10389 GCA_018252015.1 Astraptes brevicauda | reverse complement strand
CCATATGCAATATCGAACTCATATTCGATAAAAAACGACCCTTATGTAAACACGGGATTGCACTAAAAACTTAAACGAAAACTTAGCTACTTACTTACCTACGTTTCATCTTACATTTTTCTACAGTAATCGAAAAAAAACGTAAACGTGCCGGATGTAATGCGGAATACTAATTTGTTCCGTATCAGAATTTCAACGCCGCTTCTATTTTCCATGGCCAATTTTCTTCCAACGTATTTGGTAACGTATTGTCGTGTTAGCAATAATAAGCGCCTAGTAAATATTACTTAGTAAATATTATTACTTTGCCACGTTTTTGCCACAAGGAGCTCAACTACCTACTCTGAAAAAATGTACTAATAATATGTAATTATTCTTAGAGTCTACTTCGATCTGGGGGCACCGCGAATACGAACTAAGTCAAGGCAAGGGTACCACCTACTTGTTTTCGAAGCGCTTCGGCGTTTTATTTTAAACATTTTTTTTAATGTTACGGAAATAGCAAACGAGCATGCAGTCCAACATATGGTAAGTGACCACCGCCGCCCATGAACATCTGTAATCAACCCCAGATAAGATTAAAATCCCGCCTGAGGTCGGCCACAGATACGTCGCTACCCCTGAGGACTAAGTTGGAACGCCTCGAATAAGTATATCTCCCTTACCACACCCTTCAAACCAGAAAACAGCAACGCTTAACACTGCTGTTATTAGGCAGAAATAAGTGTGGCGGTGGTGTCGCCGGGGTCGAGCCACAAAGGGTTCTACCACCTTCAAAATTCATGGTGTTTGTCACCCCGCCCTCCGACAAGTGTGAGCAACGCGACATAAACGAATGCAATTATTGCTGAGCGCAATTGTTTTATCGAACGATATAGCCGGGCAGGAAGAACGACTGACTCGATTATTTTCGTACATCGCATCCGTTACGTACAATGCTATATATTTACTTAAGTACGCAGGTACTATAAACAAATCGATATTTGAGTAGCATTTCAAAATATTTCAAGTCAAAAAGTAGAAACTGACATTCAATACAATTGCCACTTAATAGGAAATGGTGTAAATTAATGTGTCAGACGTATTCCTGCGAGGTGGTAGGAGGTATAGTTCTGTCGAATTAAAATAAGTTGTGAAAAATAAAGTCATTCACGAGCAATAAATTCCATGTGCTATTAAAAGCGATTCTCTCTTAAAATCGATATAAAATAAGCACTGCAGCTGTATAATAAAAAAACACAATGAAATATAATTTCGTCAGTCGTTTAAATGAAGTAACGATAATTTATCGTCGGTCTGTTAAACGGTAATATTATTAAATACTGTAACCTTTAAGAGAAACATTTACATCCACCTGTTTGATATCTCGTATTCGTATTGCACTACCTCACTGGGTATAAAAATGTGATAAAACAAGCTATGTTTATGACTAACAGCTTAAAACTAATATTACCGACGTAGGTACATACTCATTGACATAATTAAAGTGAAACTATTGAATATCCAAAATAAAAGAATCTCAGCTATTTAATAAGTTGCAACGGAATACAGTCCATTTCAAAGGTATTTGATTCAAAATGATTTATTTTGATTCAAGAAGAGACATTGTGATTTTATTTCAATTTAATATTAACGAAAAAGTGAAACCACTTTAAGATTTTTTATGAACTGAATTTATTGTACCCTACAGTAAATACGATACGAGATTTTCTTGTAAAAATATGAATTAACAATAGGTAATAAAGTTGATAACATTCGTCCAATTTAATGTAGGTGCGTACTCAAAAATATTGTTATTTCGTTAGCGTACCCGCGATTGCGTCGGCGTGCGTAGTTTGACGTTATTGAGCCCCATTCACAGATCCCTTATCGCAATATTGAAATAGCAAAATTGCGTTTGTACCGCGCCACTATCGGGCATCGAGCTGACCGCTATCAAAGGTGCTCCCGTTCTATCTGAACGGATGTTTATGTAAGTGATAGGCAAACTTTCAGCAGTTTATTAACCTCTTGACTTTGAACTCACCACTATTGATATGTAGCGTAATAACATCGCACGTTTTCGTCACCGTTAAATTTTATTACGGTCCCGCCGCTCATTCATAAAGCGTTGACTTATCGCTATACCTACAGGTTGTAGGAAATTTTTTAACGTAAGATAAACTCTAATGTCGCAACAGTTTACATTTCAGCGCAACGTGTGATATCAGTCCGATCCCGTACAAAAAAAAATGTAACTGACGATTTGCAAGCGTTAGCCCATATACAAAATAAATGCATTTTATTTTAGTTTCATTACACTTGAAATAATTCTGTCAACAATCACACAAAACTTACATTACTTGAACCGTCTCTTTTGTTAGTAACAGGATGGACCGAGCGTAGTCAAATCCAATTAATACCGTTTTCCGTGAATCACCGTTGCCTCATGCTATAAGTACACGACAAGTTCTCATGCACTAAACTCGCACCCACTTTTAGTGCAAACTATTAGTTTACGATAACAAGTTATCTCGCATCATTTAGCTATCGTCACTGACGACTTCCGTATAAGCGAGTAGGTACTTATTATAATTATCCTCGTGGATAATATACGGTACCAATGACGGGATAAAACAAACACGATAACAAGGCAACAGCTCGAGTTTAACTCATTTTTAAATGCTGTATTTATAATACTTGAGTAAATTGTTAGCTGTTAACGTGTCGTAGTTCTTCGGTGAAATTCTTTTACGAGAAATTTATGAGTTTGTCGTTCAGCAGAATCAGTACATATATTATGTATAGCATTGGGTTTAGGTGTAAGACACACAGATATAATAATTGTAGTATCCCAATGAATTCTTTTACATGTCGTATATTTACTCAAATATGTGCGGATAGGGTGATTAAGTTAATCGATTATATACAAAATAGACATCGATATTAAAGATCGCAATTGAAAACCCTTTCGATTTGCGTCTCTCATAGCGGTATGACAACTATGATGACCACCTTTATCATGAATATTATACTTCGTACGTACATTCTAGGTACGGCACATAAATATGTTAGTCATCGAATGCATCAAAACCGATTCACTTTACATAGTTGACTGCGAAGTTATCAGCTTATCGACGACGTCAGCGGGTGAACGGTTGAAATAGAGAGTGGGCGGTTATCGTCCACTGCGCTTGCATCTCTCAAACGTCACCGTATATCTAATGTTTTCGTCATGCTAGGATTTTAGTAAAGCTATTTAAGTGCTTTTTACCGGCTTCCAGGTAATCCTACTTTGTTGAAAATCCTGACATACGTTTAGAAATATGGAATGTGCATTTGATAAGTATTGGAAAATTTTAATGGTAAACAAATATGAAATGAATGGACGATAAATTTTTCAAAAATTTTACATTTGTCGCGATGAATTTTAGTATTCGGTTTAAATTTGATTGTATGCGTAACTTCTTGTATTTAACAATGAAATATGCGCAGCATCATATAATAACAGAGTTAAAACAATTAGCACAAGCTTAATGCCTCTATGACGTCTACCAAAATCTATCGACTCCTCACTGATGTTCCTAGAATTTTAAGGCTAGAATTAATTGTGCAATCATCGCGAGCTATTGCTTATTAGTTGTGACCGTGGGCGTGACACAAACACAAATCCGTGGTTACGCGGTGTACGAGTGCCAATCGCCGAGGCGCTCGGTTCGTGCAAATAAATAATAGGTTCAAATACCCGCGCCGCTGACGAAAACCTCGACCGAATCTGCGGATACGTTCCGCTGGTGTGTGACACGAATGAGAGACGTATGTAAGCACGTGGATGCGACAAATTTGGGCATACATACATAGTTATATTATGTTTGAAACATTGAAACAATTGTTTAAATCGGTGAAATTTAACTATCATTAAGAATAATACTAAATTTAAGAGTAATTGATATTTACAATATTAATAAATAGAGTAAGAAGTATAACAGTCAAAAACTTAAGGGGGTTTGGATTTGCGTGTTTTGGTTCGTCGTCAACCCATTATTGTCCAACTGCTGGGCACGGGTCTCCTCTCGAGTGAGACGGGTGTAGGCCATATCTACCGCGCTGGCCAAGTGCGAATTGGTTGGTAGACTTCACACACCTTTGAGAACTTTTTTTTTTAAGTACTCTCAGGCGTGCAGGTTTCCGAACGATGTTTTCCTTCACCGTTAAAGCAAGTAATAATTCGTTTCCAAATACGCACATAATACAGAGGTGCGTGCCTTGGATTTGAACCCCGGACCTCCCGATTGAGAGGTCGAGTTTCAACCATTAGGCTATCACTGTATTTTGGTTACTTTTATAGAAAGCAATCAGCATATTTGACCAAAACAACCCAATAACAATTGTATTCTCTTAGAGCTCGCAATTATAGAGGTCTAACAAATATAAAGGTTTTGTTTTTTTTTATGTGACTAACAATTCTTTGGCTACTGATGTCAGCTGATCAACAATGAGTAAGACAAAAAAGGTCCAGCCAACAGATTAAAGTATGAAAATTTCATCATTTGCCAGACTTATCGATGACTCAAAATGACACCATAGGTTACTTGCACTACACTCGGATGACTTGTCCGCCCTTCGCTGCAGCCTCGCGGGCGGTTGCCCACAGGCTGCATGCCATATCCGTTGATAGTTTCTTAATCTATGAGATCAGCGGTGAGTCACAAGCCATTGCCACATCAGATGACTCAGTGCACCGGTGAATGGGAATGGGAAATCCATTGTTTCTCGCCGCGTCCTTAATTCTGCTCAGCTGTTATGATAATAGTGTGCTGCCGGTTCGTGTGGTAATTCTATTCTGTTAACAGTTATTAAGATGTGTTGTAGGGGTAGAAGTTGCGATCGAAATAATGGGCGTTAAAGCAATTTTATGTACCGAAAGCCATTATCTTAGCGTTTCCTTCCATACATTAATGTGTGTGCAATAAACAAGTATTCAGAGGTTGAGAACTTTAAGAAAGCAGCACGTGTAAAATAAAGATATCTTCTTACAGTAACACTGATTAGTTCTTTGTTGTATAGAAAATAATAGATTTACACTTGATTTCGAATAAAATACAGCAACAGAATATTTATACCCTTAATTAGCTAAAATCAGAAATTAACGATTAAAGTCAATATTATCGACTTATTAAGGTTTATAATCTAACTGACAAAACTTCCTGTCTGGAATTTAATGAAAACAAAATTTATCCAATACCTTATTTACACGTAACACCTGTTCACAGTTCACATTAATTAATGCATAATTAGTTCCGACAAACAATTATTAAAACAATATTTCTCCCTACTGTAGGTACAATTATTTTAGATACATTAATGTATTAAAAAAGTTAAATTAAATAACGTATTTCTTTATAGGTAATTATTTCTATATACAGTTTTAAAAAGTTTTGAAATACTTCTAATATTATAAAACTGAAAGTTTGTGAGGATGGATGGATGTATGGATGTTTGTTACTCTGTAACTTCAGAATGGCTGAACAGATCTGAATGAAATTTTGTGCACGGATAAGTAATAAATAACATTTAGGTTACTTTTAATCCCCGAAAAATGCATGGTTCCTGTGGGATAGTTTTTTTATAGTCTCGATTTCTTGACATATTTTTTTTACATAGGGGTTAGTTGAAGGGTCATATAACGACATAGGCTACTTGTATTCCGGAAAAATGAAGGGTTCCCGTGGGATGGACTTTATTATAAATTTTGTGAAGATGGATGTTTGTTACTCTATAATTTCAGAACGGCTAATTGGTTCTGGATGAAATTTGGTAAAGATACTTTTATCTTTTCATATTTCTATGAGACTTTTCACCTATCTTTTTTAACCGGCTTCCTAACAGAATTTATTAATTTTTTGTTATTTTTTGTCTGAACCTGAATTAATTTTGAAGATTACAGACTAAAACCGAAAGTATGTAAATGAAATTTTCAAATGACAATTTAAAAAATAACAAACAACCCAATGCAATAAATTCATTTCACAAGGAAAGTCTGTCATTAAAAACATCACAAGTAATGAAGTGTGTTATGCTGTTTTTATAATGAACAACAAGGATAATGTGTGTTATTTTAATACGTACAATGTATAACGATAATAGGTATTGCGGATCCAATTTTTTCCGGTCGGGTAAATCCGCTTGACACATCCGTAATCCGTTTCTAGCCGTATATCTGTTTTATCCTATTTTCATGTTTTGCACCGGACCTTAATGATCGTTCAGTTCGTTGTTGAAGGTTTTGTGATTGTATTTTCAAGGTTGGACGATGCACATGCTTACTAGGGTTTTGAATTCGGATTCGCTCATGTGAGCTTTATGTAGACGTATGAGGTCACATGGAGAGTTCTACGTGTATTTTATAAGATTGGCGGTAAGGCAATCAAAGAGAATAAAGATGAAATAGGTACGTCAATTTAAAAATGGCTAATTTACCTACTTCAGATATAAATTTCTAAACTTTTGGGAGTAAAAAATAAAAAAATATATATACCTATACACACACACACAAATATATTTGTGTGTGTGTGTGTGTGTGTGTATAGGTATATATTTTTTATTTTTTGCTCCCAGAAGTGTATATACACATAGTAATACACACACACACACACAAATATATGTGTGTGTGTGTGAGTATTACTATGTGTATATATGTATAAATATACATAGTACTATGCTATAGAAATATAGCAGACTGTATAAGTGGCAAACAAAAACCAACAAACATACAATTTATGGGACATTCACAGATATTATGCCCTTAATCTTGTTCAGCGCATCTTCTTCGTAACAAGATTTAAAGCGGCATCCTAAATCACAAACGGGGAATCAGATGTAAAACCGACAGGTGCGTGGAGAGGAACTTGTTAACATGTACTCGGCCTAACCATTAACCAGTCAACGCAGGGGATTGCGTTGTATGTAGATATACGTGTTTTGTGGATAGTTGAAAACAGCGGATCTACGAGTAGGCTTTGCAATAACATACGAGTATGTTTACAGTATACCTCATTTGAACTTTGAGCCTATCGTAAGTCCAAAAAAAAGACGGAGTTTTGAACTAAAGATCTCAAAATTAAATACATTAAATATTGGTAGACTTAGTTTAAAAAATAAATGATTACATGCAAGTAGCGAGTACTACGTATTACATGTATTGGATTTAATTTAACGTACTACCTATTTAACTAATAATATTTTACCATGAATTTAAAACTTCAAGACTTACCTGAGCCCACACAGAACGCAACACATT
This sequence comes from Astraptes brevicauda, assembly GCA_018252015.1. Classification (NCBI taxonomy): domain Eukaryota; kingdom Metazoa; phylum Arthropoda; class Insecta; order Lepidoptera; family Hesperiidae; genus Astraptes; species Astraptes brevicauda. Next base: position 3,110 of record DWPW01000820.1, on the reverse strand, counting down.
TTTATTGGTAAGACTCGTATGCCGATGTTGAGAAATAAACTTTTTGTTCGGGCTGTTTAGAGCAAAAACATAGCGAGTCGAAAATAGGTACTGCCGCCGCGGCGCGCTCAGTTCACGGCAATTGCAATCAGCTGATTCATTCGTCGGGCAGGCGCTAGCCGGCCTTGCATGCAATGCAACGTCTGTCATTGACTCTAATTATTGTTTAGCAGGATATTTTCGCGGTACAGCGGACAAAAGCCGATAGATAAACGCTCGAATCAACCAGACGTTTTATACTCGCTCCCTAGTTGACTATTTTTTAATATTCGTTTCGCGTTCATTCAAAATGAAATAACGTGATTTTTAAATCTATGCCGGTACCGTAAATTTTAAAAGTAATCAATGTGTTAAATGTATAATGTCACCTATTCACAGACTGCCTGTAAAGGTTTTTATCTATGCGTAAAAGACCCACGCTCAATAAAACATTATTTCTTTTTTTAAGTACCTTAGAAATAAACAGAGGGCAGGAAATGGAAATGGTTAAAATTACAATTTCATCTATTTCTGTTATTTTCTTAATATTTTAATTAAGTAGTACATTAATAGGTTATTTATTATTTAAATGACAAAGTAGATATAATTTGCAACGTGGTTAAAATACGAGGTTCAAGGATAAGCACCTGGACTTGCAAGATTGTAGCGGCACTTGCAAATGTTGTCGTTTGTATGCACGGGCATGACTGTGAACGGTACTGTCGAGAAGAGTCATCTCATACAAATGTGAACAAAGGATGGTCTTACGTTGTATCTTGTGTCATCTCGTTAGGAAACATGCTTAGGAATAGTCCGACCACTTAGAATTTAAGTATACAGAGATCGAATTCATATCTTTAATCGGCAACCTTAATGTTAATAGTATGAACAAAAAGATTATAAGCAAACGAGGAACGGAATAACTATGATGAATGAAACTAGTAGTTATACATGCGATAAAAATGTCGTCGATCAAGTTTCGGAAGCAAGGTGACATCTGTGACCCAAAGGTGACCCGAGACCGTACGCAGTTCGACGAACTCCGTATACCTTTGCGGTAAGCTGATTAGACAGTTGCTAAGTTAAATATTATGGTGGAAATAACCTATATACATAATATAAAACAAAGTCCCCAGAAGTTGTCTGTCTGTAATTGATCGATTTTCTCAAAATCTACTGAACGGATTTTTTTACGAATTTTTACTAAAACATAGTGGCATTATGGAGGAAGGTTAAGGTCTATATATATGTATATGATTTCCATGTGGGCGAAGCCACGAGCACTGCTAGTGTACTAAAATATTGTTCTTGCTATGATTTAGATTATACATGCGAATACATGATATTGTTGCGAAGTAGTATTATTCTACATTCATAACATGGATTTCCGCAAGTAACTTAGATTACATATTATGTTACGGCCATAGTCGGATCGATATGAGATTTGAATTGTAGATACCTCTCCTAATAATACAAAGCACAAAACAAGAGTAATAAACGTTTAATCGAGACGAAGTAAAGTACCAAGTGCGAGTCGTAAAGTTTTTATAAGAGACCGCGAGGTGAGCGGAGAAATTAGCTCGTTACATGGGCGTCGGTAACACGAGTTTAGCAACATTGTATTGGAGCGGTACTTTGTTAAAAGAAATATAAAATAAGAGTAGCACGACGTAGCGTATTTACCCCCACGGGCGGGCAATAGAGGCAGCCGCCAACTAATTGCGAAAAACGAGATTAACGCTCACTATAGAGGCACTAAACGAGGATAGCTCTGTTTACCGCCCCGGTTTCGTTCCTTTTACAACACCACTAATAGACTTATTTTATTACGGAGAAACGTCGAGATAACATTTATATTTAGCAACTTAGTAATCATCGTTAAACAAACACCATTAAGTGTCCGTCCGACAGTTCGTATTGAATGTGTGATTAGTTGTTGCGACGACAAGTTTTACAATCAAAGATCCATTTAGTTAATTGGATTAATGATATTTTTTATAGGCAATAAGTTAACCTACGCAATCCTACGCCGTATTCTATTTAGAAATGGACACCGCTGCCGGTGAGCAACTCCCGAGAGACGACTTCCGTGTCGACTCATATTTTTGTAACAAGAATCTAGTCCTGTTCGAGATAAGGAGTATTAGATTGGTTTGAATGAATGGCTACAGAATGTTTCCATTTACAAGGAAATTCATATACTTGGCTCCTCGCTACCTATACATTTCCACCCTTGTGACTAACGCCACGTATAACGAAGTCTGCGTCTAAAGAAGTCTCAAATCCGAAGCATTGGGACCCAAATGCTTTGTCGTCCGTTATCATAAGACGATAAATTAAAAGTTAGATGCCATCTGAAGCAATCAAACATTCACGAGTACCTAACTAAAGATATATTTTGCGCCTATGGATTGATTTTAGTGCGTATTAAAAAACCAAATTAAATTCGTATGAATACACAAGCAGACACTAACAGACACATAAGTAAGTACCGTACTCTTGACGTAAGTTTTAAAACGAGCGCAACGGTAACCAAACGCGAACCTATCACAACAATAACATATCGTTTGCTACAACAATATTGATTTACAAAACAATTTTCTCCGACCGCAATAATTTAATACATCCAGCACGTCTACATCGGATGCGGATCTCAGAAAGTTGTTTGCGAGACGTATGTTGTATGCAGTCGGGTACGTACCGTGTCGAGAAATCATAACAAACTGTAATCTATCACCGTATGAACGTACGGTAAGGTCGGTAAGTGTATCGCCCTTATTCGGGTTACAAACCGCAGCAAGGAGGTAGGAAAGGTTCGTTAGATTAATAGAAGTGTGCTTAGGAATCATCTAAGACTAGACACCCTTTACCAGCAAGTCCAGCAGTTCCAGCTATGTTAAATACATTTCAATCACTTTTGCAATATGGATGACTGTATTTAAAATATTATTTTCAATAGTTTATTTTAATTGTTTAAGCTAATAATAAATAGGAATTTAACAGCACCTATGAACAGGGACATAGATAGGTACAAAGGTAATAAGGGATACGTAACTTAAGGTATGAATGTTTATTGTTCGTTGACTATGAAC
>DWPW01000819.1:0-10400 GCA_018252015.1 Astraptes brevicauda | reverse complement strand
GACAAATTATGGTCATCAGGTTAACTATTAATTTTAATTGAGCCAACGTTAACCTTCATCTTAATTTTCATATTTAAAACGATCCACGTACACGTAAGAATTATATAAATATTGATTATAATTATAATATAATTGAGATATAAATATTGATATATAATATACTGGAAATTTTGGAATATTTTTACTTTTGTGGATTTACTTCATTTTATAATACTTGAAACTAATGGCAAACGGAACCTTTGGCTTATAACTTACCTAACTTATGATAACTGCAGCTTATAGGTACATACCTGGAGCAAGCCTTAGAATCATTAAATAATAGAATAGTTTATAGAACAGATAGTGTCTATGTCTTTGTTGATCTATTGGTAGGTATATTCCATCGTGTAATTAACACTTTGAAGTAATGTGATACTGCATTGTTAGAATATATCACGTTATTTAAATTTATATTGCGGCATTTTATTACATTTGTATTAACTAAACGCATTATACAACAAAAATATAGTAAATAATTATACATAAAACTGAGTATAAAATTTAAATCTATGCAAAAAATTAAAATTGAAGAGTCTGTTTGTAATATCAATAAACATTTTTTTACTAAATGCATATGAAAGTACACACACACACGGTAACTATAACAAAAATACAATTTAATAAAAATTGTCTGTCTGTTAGGCTGAAGTAAATTTCTAAGTGGCTGGACCGATTTTGACGAGACTTTCACTGGATAATAGCTGAAGGTCGAAGGCGTAACTTAGGCTATTTTAATTTTGGAAAAAAAAAACACTAGCGCGCGTTCCACGCTCATGCGGGCGCCGTCGTGGGCGGAAATGTCAGTTGCTATTGGGTGCATTACAGTCAGCTGACTCTTATGTTTATAGGTAGCTATGTCATGTTACATTTTTAAATGTTGATGAAAATGCAGAGAAAGGCAAATAATTAAACCCCTTATTTTTATCAATGTATCTTATATATTTTATAATAATTTAGTTTCAACTAATCCGATTCTTTTCCGAATCCGATTTTTGAACGAAACCTTCAGTATCTAAAATGAAATAATATGTTAAAATATTGAGTCTCAACTCCTCAACCTTTATGAAGCAGGGGTGCTGCTTGCTTAAACTATAGAAGTTAGCCATTATGGAATGTTTTCTTAATTAATAATCTACATTTTTTTAAATTAATTTATACCATACTTACTGATACTTATCTACCTTTTTTATTTTTTATATTATGGAAGTAGCAAACAAGCATGGAGCCCACCTAATGGTAAGCGGCTAAAGCCGTAAATGGACATTTGTAATGTAAGCCCAGATAAAATTACAGTCCTAGACGATGCGCGTGCTACTGACGACATGGGTGTTAAAATCAGTTAAGTTAATCAGGCATATTAGCACCGAATATCGCTTATGTTTAAATATTTATTCCTCTTTACTTTTTAACGCGGGTGATGAAACGCGGGAATCATCTATGAAAATAAAATTCAATTAGAGCCATTCAAATTGTTAAAATTTAATTTATATTACGTCTGCGCGGCCAAAACCGCGGGAAACAGAAAGTATAATATAAAATAAGTACTACTAAGTACTATATATACGTAAATGTTTTCATAATAAAAAAATGTAAGTTCAGTTATTATCTGTTACCATTATGGCACCAAGCCATAGTGGGCCGAATTGGCATCCCGAAAACGGCATGTATAAGTCTTGTATTATCTAAGGCGAAAACTTAGTCAAAGCGTTCGAAACTGTGCGCCTTGGAAACTTATTGTACTCGTACCTACGTGCCGCCTTTGAGCTAATAATTTAACTACACCCTTTTATTTTATTTCTGTTGTGGTTTTGACTGCAAACTGTTTCTTTACAACTTTAAATCCCAAAGCTATATTTTTGTCTAAAATAAAATTTGTAAACATACTTCTTCATGCTACTGATGGTCCCCACACACGCACAATAAGATTTTTCTATCATGGGTGTCATGAATAACCAAAGACGAACATTCAAATATTCCGGACCCAGAACAGAAATGTAAATGCACTATGACAATATTTATCTGCGTAGGTGGGTACAGAACCCAGAACCCACTACGCGTCAGATCGGTAGATTTTACAGTTACATGGATCGAGGTAAAATCCTGTTTAACATCAACATCCACTGCGATCCCCATCCCGGATGCCAGGCGCAGTGAATGTTAGCAACAACCGCTTTAAAGCCGACCTTAGAGGGCTGATTGCGTCAACCCATTATTGGTTCACTACAAGGCACGGGTCTCCCTCTAAGAGAGAAGGCGTAGTCCATAGGGCCGTTGCCCACCACCCTGACAAGTGCAAAGTGGTAGACTTCACGACGCACCTTCGAGATCTTTTTTTAAATAACTATCAAGTGCACAGGGTTCGCCACGAATGTCACAATGTTTTTCTTCATCGTGTGATAGCAAGCAAGTGATAAAAAATTGTAATACGCACATTCAGAAATGCCTGGGATTTGAACCTCGGATGTCGATTGAGAGTTTCAATAATTGGGCTATCAGGGCTGAGGGAAACAATATTATATAAATTTATATTGATAAAGTACATTCCGTTGTAAAGAAAACAATACACATACTTACATAAATCTATACACGCATCCGTAGATTTGTCGAGCCAAAATTAAAATCAAATAAAATACCTGTGGCTGGTGCGGTGACGGATAAATCTGCAAAAGCGCGGCACAATATAGCAATCAATCACCGCGGTGGTAATCCTACGTATGCATACTGAGCTCAAGCTCCCACTCACGGAGCGATTGCACGACAATCTGTTGAATTTATTGCGATTTCTCTAATAACAGCTTGCTCAGGTGAAGTAGTCCTTGGAGATAACAAAGTAACAATACATCCTTAAGAGACAAAAGTTAATGCACTTCCAAATATTTCTATAGGGTCACATAATTATTACACATATTAAGACAATTTTATTATCATCTTTTTTTATATTTTTAATACTCAAAAATTCAAATCAGTGTTTTGTAATAAAATTAAACGTTAGTTAAAAAGTAATTGTTTATAGAAATATCACAAGACTTTATTTTTTTTTAAGATCTGATAAGCCATCTGATGGCATGTGGTCACTGCCACTTATGAACATATTTAAGGAACCCAAGATAAGATTAGAGTCTTACAGAAATGGCCCACAGATACAACAATACCCCTGAGGAATAAGTTGGAATATCGCCCAAATCACAAAAAAGCAGAAACAATACTTTGAACAAAACAATATATTGAACAAAATCTACAAAATTGTACCAGGAATAGCCCTATTTAATGCCGTTGTTGTGCATATCTGCTTTTAATGTTTCAATAACTGACTGATATCCTCCTCTATCAATTCTCTCTTAGTTTACAGCAATTTCTAATAACTTCTTTGTGTAGCATTAGTACACTTTGAATTATTTCGAATTATTAGCTATTTCTTGTTGAAAAAATCATAAAGTAGAAGTCATAGTAGAAGATTTTAATCCAACACTGCTACTTTAAAAATAAAATTGATTATTATACCAGATAGGGTTTCTATAAGTTGGTAACAAAGGTTTAACTTGTTCTTTGACAATTTTTTAAATAAAACTTCTGCCCAGAACTACCGCCGATAGGTTCTCGCATTCCTGACGAATTTTCTCATTGAAGGCTTCAGAAACCTAAGGCTTATTGACTCAGAATCGTAACATCAAGAAAGTCCACAAAAAAAAGAGCAAAATTAATAAACAACGAAATAATAATTCTGCATTTTAGGACTATTGCATGTGGATTATGGATTATGTTTTGTTTACAAATATCAAAGCAGAATTTAAATTTATCGTTATTTGCAAAAAATATTGCATTTTTCGATATGGTGATCTCAGATCTTCTCCTCAAGCGGGGGCACGACCGTGCTCTCGCATGGTCGTGTCCCCGCCAATACTATGACTTTAGCGCCATATAAACTAACCCAGTGGATGAAATATGACCATAATAATAACATATTTTCTTATTTTTTTATTGAGGACAATAGAAAGTCATTTAGTGCTAGATTTAACTATAATGTATACCTAACTATTGATATATTTATATGTGTAGACAGCTTCTGAATAAAATTATAGCTAATTTATAAAATGTATCATTCCAAACATAGTTTGTTGTACCATGTCGAAAAGAATAGCATCGTAAGAATAAAGGGCATTAAACTCTAATATTGTGCATGGTGTTAATACAAAACGTAATACAAAAACCAACATCTTTTGTCTTGCTGTACGCCATGCTTGTCTTACTTTCTTTGTACTTAAGTATCTATATCTAATAAAAAATAATAATAATAAAAATGACAATATACATATATGTATTACAATCTTAAATTTTGCTTTTTAACTTTATAATTTAACTAATTTAATGTTTTTTATTTAATAATACTTTGCATGCTTATAATATATAATTTAACAATAAATATCAATTAGTACAAATTATAAACAACAATTGTGATTCAATACAATTTAATTTATTAGTTTATTATTACAATAAGTGTTACCTATTATTTTGTGCGGAATAAATGGGCTTTTTATTTTTATGTCATTTATTTATTTATTATCTATATTTATACCATTATTATTTTAAAATTGAATCAACTCTGCTAACATATAATCACATCTACAAATTCAATAATATGCAAAACAAAAGTGTATTACGAAAGTGTTAAACACTGCCGTGTTTTGGTTTGAAGACAGTGTATCCTGGGAGAGACATATACGAGGCATTCCCATTTAGATCTCAGGGGCCACATAAAAGTCCAGAAGATACATACATACAAGTTGATGGTAGTATGGTGTTGAAAAATGTTTTCTTCTTTTGACACCTCGTTTATACCATGATTTATAGACTCCGAAAGGCTTTTAAAGCTTTTACTCTCATAGTAATTTATTATCCGCCTATTTTTAAATAAAACAAGACGTACCTATTGAAAGCTAGGACGATCAATACCTGTCAAAGCGAAAAAAATTCAATTAAAAAGGACTCGGAAATACTTTCAGTGGATAAACGGAAGGCGTGAAAATTGAAAATTGTGAGAAGCGATTTTTTGTTCACCTTTCAATAGGTATTCTTGTAAAGAAATTCTTTCAGGCATCGATTAAAAGTACAATGGGACCGTACTCACTTCCAAATTAGAAAAGATCCCCAAATAGCGTGATTTACAAATAATCCTGAAATCGGATCAAATTAAAAAGCAAAGAAAATAGCTCGGAATGAAAAGATAAAATAATTCTATAGACCCCATCTCCCTGCATATATTTTTGAGAATGAATCGTGACACTTGAAGCAAACAGCCAGTCCATATAATTTTTTGATAAAATGTTGTATTTTTTTTAATAATTAATACTTTTCTATACTTTTATGGTATAAAGGAGAGGACGCGCTTCAATGTTACATTATTGTCGTGTAAGATATCAATTATAATAATTATTATCTTACCATTTGTTAGCTTTCTTCTCTAAGAATGATAATTTGTTAATTTCGTACGCGGTAAAGGACATAATCAAAAACTTTACGTTACATTTATTATTAATCTATAAATATAATGTAATTTGTATTAAGTAACGTAGTCTAATCTATAATTGTCGATTCGCGTAGCCGCGGTCACTATGCCGGCCTGCCACGCAGTGGGTCCCGGGTTCGATCCCCGGTCAGACAGATATCTGAATCATGAATTTAGATTTCTGTTCTAGGTCTGAGTGCTTGTGTATTCGTTTATGTGTGTCCAAGGCACCCGCGACACAGGAGAAAAGCTTAGTGTAGAAAGCGTCTTTTTTTAAGCTTCTAATGTAAAATATTTAGATTTATACATAAGTAGGTACTAAGTAATAAAAACCTGTTTGTGGTTTGTACCTTTAAAGCGAATAAACTTATTTAAAGGGATTTGTGATGGTCAACAAAGAAAACTCTGATAATAATTTACCACAACCGAAATGGTTAGAAAAACTTTATCGAAAGTTAAAAGCCGGTAAAGGGTCAACTCAATAAATAGATACAAAAATACAGCAACAAGAAAATGTAACTTATATATAAAAAATAAAATGTATTAGATTCAAAAACAAAAAGGTGGAATTAATGTTAAAAACAAATCAAGTGAAATTTATTTGTTAAATACATGCCATAATATTTATCTATACAATATCTTGCATTTGGCATCACTGGTGTACAAATATAAATAAAATTTCAGTAAATTCATAAATTGATTATAGTTTATCTACAAAAGTGCTAGGAGTCAAAATTGAATAAAATAATTTATATAACGTATTGGTGTCAACCCACTGTCCAAGTGTGCCACTGCTGGATTTGGGTCTCCTCTCGAGTGAGAGGGTTTTAGGCCATGGACTACCGCGTTGGCCAAGTGCGAATTGGTAGACTTCTGGCACCTTTGAGAACTTTTTTTAGGAACTCTCAGGCGTGCAGGTTTTCTCACGGTGTTTTCCTTCACCGTTAAAGCAAATGACAATTAATTTATAATACGCACATAACTTCGACGAGTCAGAGGTGCGTGCCTGGGATTTGAACCTCGGTCCCCAGATTGAGAGGCCGAGTTTCAACCATTAGGCTATCACTGCTATATATATAACGTATTACGTAAATTATATTATTTTGTCATTTTTCAATTGATATCATGATGTTAGTATGAACATTCTCAACGACAATACGTACACATAAATTCTATATTCATAATACTATTGGGCTATCCACAACAGATTAATTTTGGATGTAAAATAATATTAACCGACTGCAAAAAGGTACATACTCGTACAATGGTACTTCGTTTCGTCTGACGTTTTGTTTTTAAAATACTCGTGCTACAGCTACAGCCGAATTCGTATTTTGTATGTGTAAAATTAACTGACTATTGTCTGTTGGCATTCCTTGTAAAAGGTTTACAGGTTTTAAAAATATTCCAAAAGAATAAATAAAATTGGCGCATTTTTTCAATTCTCGAATTCTTAAATATTTTATTTACGTTGTTGTCGTTATGTACGTCCGGATCTTGAAAGTTTTAATTACGGAATATATAATTTCAAAATGGTTATAAAAACAATTTATGATATTTTACAAGTTATTTTTAGTAATAAATAATAAATGGGTATTATGATAATTTTAATAATTACGAAGCAAGTCTTATTATATCCTATTATGATATATTTAAAAACGTTTCTTCAATTATTCTTTAATTTTAATAATCCTTACATTTCAATAATTAATTATGGTATTTCTTTTATTATGAATTTCTTATCATTTTTTCTTGAATAGTCACTAGGCGTTGTTTGTATTAGGTACTCGGTATTAGGGCTTAAATAAGTAAATTCAATGCTTTTTATAGTTCGGTAAGGCGCACTTCACTTAAAAATGTTAAATAAAACTCATGCATGAAATGTAATTATGAAACAATAAATCGTTTTTAAATTTAATTTCAAAGAGACGGAATGGGAGAGTAATAAATATTTTAGCGCAAAGTGAAGGTTAAGGCTCAACACACATAGACGAACATAAATTTTAAATATGCATTATAACATCAATAACTGCTCAAATCACCGAAAAACAAAGAACATAATAATACGTATATTAATCATACTAACTTCAAATTAACGAATTTTAAGCTAAATAGAGTTGAAATATAAGTAGAGTATACCATAACACAACACAGGATTTTATGTAATTGTACGTCTATAAATTTTTCTTAATCCCTTTATTATTATACCTAATACTTATAAATTTCTAGAAAAAAAAACAAAATTATAGGAAACTCCAACTTTGATAAATAAATGACTACTTTAGAGCAAAGCGCAACTACTACACTAAATAATTTATTCGAAACCAAAACGGTCTCCAACCTAAAATTCAACAAAAGAAGTATAAAGATTCACTAAGCTTAGCTGCAATTAGCAGCCAGTCAAAAGCCGTTCGTATGAACATGGCCTTAATATAATAAAGACGCATATGAATCCTTGGAGCGGAAATCTAGTGGATTAAACAGATTGCATGGTAATTAGAGAAATAGCTGAAGGAAGCCGGCGACTGCTCATTGAAAATTCCGAAACATTATGTAACGAGAAGATGGATGCGGTTTCTGAGAAGGAAGTATAATTTAGGTAAAACTGCAACCTTTTTTTGTATCCATAAATTATGTTAATGTATTATATTCCAATATTACGATTAATAAAAATGTAATTAAATTAACGCTATCTATAAATATTTAACTTCTCTCGTACAAATATTTTATGTCTAAAGTAAGTAGGTACTAACAAAGAGCTCGTTGACCATGGCTTATGTATTCGTAATTAGTCTAATACACCAAAATATTTGTCCTTAATTGCAATTTTTCGTAACGTAAAATTATTGATAAATTATTATAAGTCCTTAAGAAACTAATATTAGAAAATATAATTAAGGCTTAGTTGTCTCTTCTTATATTATCAATTTGCTTAGAGCTCACCTCGTAGAAACATCTGATAATATTACGTTACTACATTTATACTAGTTTAGCTCGTAGCCTTTAGTCTACTAATGAAACAAAGAGAACAAAAGTGACAAGTTTTTGAACGAGTTCGTTCTAACACGTTGTTTGCATACCTTGAAAGTAATTGAATTAGTGTCACGGTTCAGTGCAAATTACTCGGGCAGTTTAAATTAACTTGTTACAGCCGAGGTCGACTTTGGCCCTAAACTTGCCTAATTTTGTGCGCACAACATCAAACTGTACTTCGCCATATTACTCTACCCTGTTTGGTCCCACATGAATTTTGCACACTAATTAGTTCGTACGATGTTTATTTTACTCAAGTTTGCGTATGCTACGATGATTTATGACTGCGACGAGTGTTTCGGAACAGGAAATAAATTGAAAGTACTTTACAGTTCCTGGTTTCTGTCCCTCGTGTTCTGAAGTTTGCAGTTAAAAGAGCTTGTAATTAATTACATTGTTGCTTTAGTAATGGTTTTTAAAATACCAAAGCTCATTGTTATATTTATATGTAATGATTTTTAATATACCAAAGTTCATTGATATATTTATAAAGTTTGACAGCCATTAAACCTAGGGACTGTTAATAATAAATTGGTAAATAATGTCTAAAACTGAAGCTCGAAAAATAAACAACTTTTAAATATCGACTACTTTGTATTTATATCAATGTTATGTTACTTAGAAAAATATTATGTACCTACACATTGTTAAAATGAAATTTTTGTATGTACTAAGTATTTTAATATTTTTATCTTGTATTGAAATGATTACCTAAATTATGAAAAAATAATTGTTTAAAAAAATAATAATACCGTGAAAAACGAAACAATTTGACCTCTTTTTATCTTTTTACTTATTGCGTATAGTTGAAATTTAATATACAAAACTTTAACCAATAAAATATTAATATTAATTTTAAGACATTTAGAAAGTTCTCTTCAGGGCTTCTTCTAAAGCTGGTATAGATATTTCGGGCCTATCAATATTATAATACAAGTATGTATATAGCTTTTGGTTGATAGGCAGCAATCTCCGACCATGTAATTCAATTTGCTATATCCCTTTCCGAGAAAATGGCAGTGTATCGTCGTCGATAACTAAATTAATAATTTCAGATGACGCCATTATTTTGACAAGATTCTATCTTCATCCGCTTTAGTAGCTACCTTGTGGGATAACAAACTTACCTGTATGATATTGTAGAGATATACACATTATGGCATTACGCAATTGCCATTCATTAATTATTATATAGTAGAAAATCATTCATTTCTGTATGTGTATTGGCATTGTTTTAAATAATATTGCAATTTGAAATAGCAAACGGGCATGGGGCCCATCTGATTTTTGAAGTAGTTTCTGCCGCCCATTTCAGTTTTTTCTGAAGTCAATACTACTTCTGCGGACTAAGATGTTCGCCTCGTATTTAAGTCGAGGGGCTTCACACTAGAGATGCATGTGAAGGCAGTACCTATCAAGTTGGCTTCGGGTTCTCCCAACTGAATTAGTATTATTCATGAATGAGGAGGAGAGGAATTGTAGCGTCTTATTAGGTAATATATTCACCCATTTGTTTTTAAGTTTTTATAGCAATACTTTAAAAGGAAACAAACCATATAGATACATAGTACATAGTACTGCCTTCCAGCAACCTTGAGAACAGAATTCGACCAAAGAATATCATACATACATTAAAAGTGATAGATACTAGATAAATGCGCTTTGAATCTTCTTTTAAATAGATATAGTGTAAGAAAGACGGATATTAGACGGCAATGAATTAGAAGGCAAAAAATTAAGTCGAAATATAGGCCAGTTACAACTCATCGTCTGATAAAATATAATAAATCACTATTAAGCAACTTACCCAATATAAATCCAAACA
>DWPW01000818.1:0-10402 GCA_018252015.1 Astraptes brevicauda | reverse complement strand
ATACCACCTAATTGGTTGGCATGAAAGAAAGTGTTAATGGGGTGGCCCTTATTTTTTATATATTGAATGTATTTATATGTATTGAGTTGTATATTTAGGGATAAAAAAGTCATAGCAAAAAATGTTGTTTGATAAGCATATATTTACAATAGATTAAACGGTTTATTTATTGATTCTGCTTTCCTTGTGTCACGCATTCGATTATGTATATAGTTTCATTGGCGATAGCAGACGATGCCTTTATAACGCCGTCGGTGGTGCAGCCTATGATTGTACTGAGTAGGTCATCTGATGAGCTCCTTGCTTCTATATGCTAAAAAATTTAATTGATAATTTAAATATTTTAAGCAATTGTACGCAAAAAAATAACACCAGTGTCCCCAAAGCCATCAATCTTAAAAACACGCTACAGTTTTGATCCTTAGTAATGTGATAAAATCTATTTTAAACAGATGTAACGTTGCATTTGTCAGACAGCAAAATCGGAACTTTCTATGCTGCTTATTACAAGAGAGAGTAAGAGTGAACCGTAGTGAGATGGTGTCCAACAATAACGATAATAATCGAAAGGAAAATACCAAGGCGAGAATAACAAATGAGATGAATAATATTGTTATCAAATATTCATAACTTTCTTTGCTGGGCGCAAAGAATCATCAAGTACCTAATATTCGAATCCCGGTTATTCATATGCAAAGACTATCACTGCTCTTCATTCATTGCAATCACGGATATGTACAGGCAAATCAGCTTGAAGACGTTTTTGCGTTTGTAGTAGTGTATAATACACAGTAAGTAAATGTGTAATAAATCAATTTGCCCTAGCTACCAAGTACCAGTAACTCTCAGGACAATAGCATTAAAAAGAAACATTATTTAACTGTATCCTGCCATTTAAATTGTAGATACCTATTTAAAAATTTACTTGTCGTTACTTATAAGTTGAAAAGTAAAATAAACTTACATTGTGTAGAATAACTTCTTCTGTAGTTTGCATTTCCTCAAAAATATCATTCTTGGCATTATGGAGACATTCTTCGGCATCGACATTCATGTGATTTTTTTGCAAACAAAGATTTAGTTTATCTTGTATTTTCTTCAAAAAATCTGTTCTGTTCGGAATAGGTTCAGATTCTTGATTCTCTAAACCCCTCAAATTCTTTACGTTGTTGGATATACAATTAGTGACATCTAATAGTATATTCTTAATTATCTCGTCTATTTCCTGTTTTCGTGTCTAAAAATATTTTGTGGTTAAATTAAGAGCTCCCAAGGCGTGCGTTTTATTAATTAAGTTCAAAGTTCAGAACCATATTTGGTGTCACGGCATACTAAAATACTAAGGTTATAAATTAAAGATACTAGATTCCTAAATATCGCTCCATATCAGCTGTCTAATATTTTACACTATACCTATAAAACCGACATAAGTAATTAAATTTAACTTAAATAAATGTTATACCTAGTCTCAGTAAGCTCAATAATTGTTTTCATTTTATACACTTCGGTTTACTTTTTATATTTTTTGTTTGTCAACATCTGCTGCGTTGTTTTGTTGACTCTAGACCTGTTTCCCACGTATTTTAACCACGGATGTCGTCCTACACTTCTTTATTTGTCACTACAGTTTAAGTTGCACATAAATGAATAATAATCACATACAAAGAGTTTTAATGCTTACCTCCAAACATTTTTTCACTACCTCACCGGTAACCATTATATCTTTTATCATTTCATTTACACGATCCTTCATTTTGTTTATACGTTCCTTGAAAGCTTTTTCTAATTCTAGGACTTTATTTTTGACTTTTTGTATCCAAAGTGCTAGCTTTTTTTTAGTATTATTTGCTAAATTTTTAATGGATTCCCAGGCGTGGTTAGCTGTGTTCTTAATGTTGTTCCAAACATCAGCGAGGCTGAGTTTTTGGTAATCATATTTAATACTTGCTAGTTCAGAAGGAAAAGCACTGGATATTGCATCTACTTCTTGTGCTTGAAATTCCTTAAACAAACAATTGTTTTATCGTTTAATAGTTACTACTTATAAGTAGATATATTAAGATACTCTTATATAACCCTTATGTAACTTATAATTTATTTTTACAACAGATATTTATTGTAAGTTTACATAAATGAAGAAGTGTGTGGTAAATTTGACAAACGTATCCGAGGCGTTCCATCTTTGTCCCCAGGGGTAGCAAAGCGTTTATGGCTAACCTCTGGTAGGACTACTCTTATCTGGAGTTGACGATATATATTCGTGGGCGGCAGTACCCACTTATCATCAAGTGGACTCCATATTCGTTTCGTACTTCCATATTATAACAAAAGGTACGTTACCTGAGACCAAAAGAGAAAAACGACAAAAAATATCATCGCACGCATATTGCCTTTCTCAAATTTTGCACAGAGCCACCACGTCTAGTTGGGTTTAAATTATAGTTGTGATTCGTTTTATCAATCTTGTGTTAGGTCTTTAAACTAACTAGATCCACTTGAAATGTCTTACTTAAATACTTTGGTTGAAAATATTATCTTTGTGTATCCAATGCGTTCAATAAGTATTAAGTAGTGTTGATTAAAGGATTAGGTTTTATATCTAGTCAATATTTATCATTTGAGTTTAATGTGTTCTTGAGGGTTTCTTGAGGGTTCATCGTAATACTCAAAAGAAACCTACTACACATAGGCAATACTGGAACATTTATGTATGTATTTACGACCTCCAAGCCTCGATGTTTCTCTTTTCTGGATTTGAGGTTGAGGCTAACATCACAGACTTTTTCGTAAGTAGTCAATTGTTTTTATCGTACTGTATGATGATAGAACTTGATTTTCTTTTTCCATCTACAACACCTGTTTGAGCTGAATAGAGCCTTTTGTATTATTTTCTCACATTCTGGCTGAAATCAGTGCCGAAATTTTATTTAACAAATTACTATTTGTTTCTTGCAATTAGTGTGCTGTGTTTAATAGTAGTAATGTACTTTGTATACATGTCTATAAATATCTGTCTATCTGTTAAGTGACGTATAAAATGGAGTAACCATTTAATTTCGTTATTTTTTATATTGAGAGCGTAGTTATGCAGAAGGTTTCATAGTAAAATACTCAATAATTTGCATACATTTTATATGATGTATTATTTTATTAGGTAAATTGCATATGCAAATTTACAACGTTGGATGAGTTAGGTTGTACCGGTTTATACTAAGAATAATATAGGTAATTAAAATATATTTACATGTATCTAACAATCATTTATAATAATATCTTCAATCAACAGGAAGATGACTGAATCATCTTGTACGAGCCAATGCCTAATTGCAGTTTAAAAAGCACTTCAGATTCACGCAAGATGTGCTTTATATACCTAACCCTGCCAATTTTTAGAGCAGTTCGTGGCAAAGTAATTAAAATAGGTCTTCCATTGCTTCCTATTAATGAGCCTTTTCTTATCCTAAGATCATAAGATCTTAGGATAAGAAAAGGATAAGATAACCTAATAACAATAAAAGATAAGATAACCTAAAAACTTCCAGAGGCATAAGCCTCTGGAAGTTTTTAGGTTTAAAGCATCTCTATATTAATATTAGGTTACAAAATTTTTAATTTCTTGTTTCACTTCATAGTTTTCAATGTTTGCATGTTGGTTTACTGATAATAACTGATGACCTTATATAAGTTACTATCTCTAAGACAACTCCCACCTTTTCTATTTTAAAAGTATCAAATACCAAGGCAAAGGTGGTAGAACCCTTTGTGGTCTGATTCCGGCAGCACCACCGCAAAACCTATTTCTGCCTCATAACAGCAATGTTAAGCGCTTTTGTATTCTGGTCTGAAGGGTGTGGTAAGGGAGACATACTTAGTCGAAGCATTTCAACTTAGTCCTCAGAGGTAGCAACGCATCTGTGGCCGACCTCAGTTAGGTCTGTGATTATCTGGGGTTGCTTATAGATGTCCATGGGCAGTAGCCAATTACCATTAGGTGGGCTGCATGCTCGTTCTCTACTTCCATAATACAAAAAAATCACAAATTACTTAAATAATAGTTTTTTTTTATATGTCATTCACTAGCGTGGGCTTAATTGCAACAAATGGACCAATCAACTATGGACGAACTCATTGCAACGTATTCTTCTGGTGTTGTCTACGAATAAATAGGTTTGACGTAACGAGCTTACACATAAATAGTGCTACTTGTATAATATTGCTTAATTGCTCATAATAGTATGCTTCTTGAACACGGATATCAGTCCCAAATATGTCTTACCTACATCAATAATAGATGGCGTACAGTAAAAATTCATAGACTTAACTTAACCAGATGTTGGCGTGTAAAGAAAAACCTTACTCATTTTGCAAACGCGCCTTAAGAACTAAGTAACTTCATAATTATCACAAGCTTAAAAAAAACCTGTAGAAATCTATGAAACTGTTTCATAGATTTTTCAAAATCGTGTGGATATGATGTCTTATTAACGGGTCAGTAGTAACTAACCATAATACATATAATGAAAGTCTTCTCTTCAGTCCATGATTATTTATTTGTTCCATATTTACATTCTATTACATCTCTTAATTGAAATAATAGTAATTCTTTCATACGTCATTAATTTCTTCTTGCACCATTACATCAGTCATCAAATCTAAAAAAAATATAGTTTAGTAAAAAACTAAAAAAACATGCTTTTGGAGATAATCAAACTAAAAAGTAAAAAAATATATATGAAATGATTGCATTGTCATCGGTCCTAGATAAGTGAACAAAGTTTAAAAAAAATCAGACTTTTGGAAATTGGAGAAATTAGAGCTCAAAGATTCCGTTGTTGGGTACATACAAACATACAACCGAAGTTAATAATAAAAAAACGTGTTAAAAAAGAACCACGCGACTGTTTTACTTTTTAAATACTCGCATATCTATCCATAAAATCTAACCAGCCAATTATAGCATGTAAATAACAAATAGTGTAATCGTTGAAGTAATATGAAATAATCAAATATTTTACAACAATAGTAAGACAATTTAAATTGATGTTAAACATTTTAAATTGAACATGGAAGGCCTGTTTCGTATAATTAAAGGTTAAGCCATAATGATCTTTGTCTATTGACAACATTGTTTTTAATCTACGTCATTTACATTTTTCCAATCAGATGATTTACAGAACAAGGTTTATCACAAAAATATATTTCAATAAATTTTGAAATCATGACAATAATTTAAAATTCTTCTCGATTCAAAACATACCTACAATATGTGGGGCAACAATAGGTTAAAGTTGAAGAAAAAATTTATTGTAATCTGAATACTCTGAGACATGATCGTGCCATGTCCATTGTCTATTACATCGTAGAGTCTAGACACTAAGCGAATCATCTCTACATTATTCTGTAGTATTAACAGCTATCAATTAAATACTTTGTCGTATCATGTATGCTAATAATGAATGATTGCAATTACTTCTTTATTTTATTTGTTCATTGGTATTTACATATCTTACTAGCTGTTGCCCGCGGTTTTACACCCGGTAAAATTAATAAGATTTAAATTGCAATACCTACAATAAAAATTGACTGCCTATCAATGGAATTTAGTAGTTTGGGTCAGATAAAATTTGCGAACATCGTAGAGGCGTTGTAATATTTATTTGAATAAAGATTTAAGATTTGGTATGTATAAAAGCACGTAAATAAGTTTTTTCTATTTTTAAAGACCTAAAAATACTCATTGTGTGTTATTTATAAAAGATAGGTACTGACGCAGACTTTTCTTTGAGGCTTGTTAAGATCTACAATTTTCTCGAACGTTGTTTTATTGTATTTCTTAAGATTGCGCCAGCGTCAGGTATGTAAGCGAATAAAATCGACCTGGTTGTGAAAACACGCTCATAGTTCAGTCATTTAAAACAAATTGTCTATAAAAATCCATGCGCTTTCTATCAGTGAAATCCATATGAAAATCCGTTGCGTAGTTTAGGAGGAGAAGACGAATAAACAGAAAAACAGCGAAGAGCGACTTTGTTTTATACTTAGTAAAGATAATGTTATTCAAATGACATTAGATTGAATTTTTATTATAAACACTAGAATAACTGAATTAAACATGATATTTAGAGATATTAAAATACCACAGATATCTTGATTATAAGACCCGAGATGAGACTAATAAAATTACCATAATGTTAATTGTTATGTAACAAGTTGCAATTAAGGTTATATTATAGTAATTTTATTAATTTCCTTTAACACTACTAATCCATTATTTAATATGTAAAGCAAAAAAATGCCGTTCTATCATTTTTAGAATACTGATTAGGCATAATATGTTAACATAAGTACATGTAGATAAGGAGCTACGAACAAAATAAAATATTCACCGCCTTATTACAAAAAAAGCAAACCGCAGCTAAACCCCTTGCAAAACCTAGTTTGAAATGTAGACTTTATAGTCCGAGGCTAACCTAAGTACTATAGTTTAATGCCCTTATTACAAAAGTAAAAGAAGAACCATGGACTAACTGTCCATAGAATAATGAACGAAAATTTTCATATACTTTCCGATTTATTGAAACCGACGTTCCATCTTGTGAATCTGTCATAAAAATTATGTCTTTCCTGTAAAATGCGACATAATTCAAAATTAAATCTATGAAAATTTATTGTGCTTTTAAATATTAACTACTTTTATTATTAGTAAAATATTAAAATTTATATTTTTTACTTTCACAATCTTGTACCAATCTTTGGCTTATAAAGAAACGACATTTTACGATAACCCTGAAATTGACATTTGCCACTTAAATAAAGTATAGACCAAATATTCAAGTCTATGCAACGGATCGGTTTAAACTAAAGTACCAAAATAATGTAAAACTATCGTTTGTGATAAGGAATTGCGATAGACCTTTGTTTAAAACCGAAACTATCGCTAGTCTGCGTTTTGTAATAAGGGGGTATTGTTTACATTACTGACAACAATACTGACAGTGTAAGAAATTTATATGGTTAACTATAGATATATTATCCTACTGACGATATCTAGAGTTAATTATGTTAGATGTCAAAAAATGCGCTATTTCAATAGTCTTAGTTTTTTATTATTATGGATTGTATCATCTATGGATATTTCTTTTTAATGCAACTTAAACTATAGTTGATTGTTAAATCTCAACTTTATCTATAATGGGAGGTTTTCTAATGCACAAATGAGAAATACACATCATAGTTTTTATTTGGATTTAGTTTTCCTTTTTTAATTATGGTTTACTTTGGACCATTACGACGGGTCTACTAGAAAAAAAATACAGATGAATACAGAACCTACTCCTTTTCGAAGTCGGGTAAAAATTTATAGGTCTGTGAATTATTGTAATTTTTTTTTTAAATATTTCGAATACTACGAGCATAGAGCATAGAGTAGGAGATACGTGAAAGTTCATGCAACGAAGATTAATGATACATTATTTGTTTATTTTTTTATTTTTTTTATAATAGGGTAGTAGCAAGTAATAGTGTGGATCACCTGGGCGGTAATTTTTTGTAGAACTATGTACTTATAGTTGTATCACTGAGAGTTCCGGAGTTAAATTTAGGATTGTATGTCATGTTGCTTGAGTTATTAACCGACTTCCCAAAGGGAGGAGGTTATCTATTCGTCGCGTATATATTATTTTCTTTTAACATATAGGTTACGTACTAGGCATATTGTACTATGATATCCTAAGCATTTTCGACTCTGAGCGTAGACTCATGCTGACGGAAGAAGGACGGCAATGGTTTAAGAAACCAATGCCGTCCTTCTTTTGAACCACAGTAAGTTTTAATTTCGTTCTTTATTGTTTCTATGTAGGTCGTGTTGCTTTCAAAATCGGGTTGGTTATAGCATCGTAACACCGTGATTCAACAGGAACTGCGACGAAATTTCCCGATGAATCTATGTAATTTCCCTTGCGATCTTCCATACGTGTATCTTAGGATGCACAAGAGGAAAAGCAAAAATCATATTGTGTACTGTTTAAACTTTACAATGGTAGTAATGGTAAGTGTGTGTGGATAGCAACGCATCAGGTAAGTCAGTTAGAAGTTTAATCGTAGCTAGGGTTGATCACAGATCCAATGTCCATGGGCGGCAGTAGCCACTTACTAGTACCTAGTGGACTGCATGCTCCGTGGAATATAATATTACGAACCACACAACTATAATGTGAGTAGTACTTAAATGCTAATTTGAATATAATGGATTACTTAAATATTTCATTTATAGTGAATTTATATTAATAGGCTTAAATGCTTGGTAGAGTAAAATTTTCGTTTTTTTAAATAATATTGGCTTGCCTGATTCATGTGGCGTAAGACGGCAAATAGTTACTTCTTAGTTACATTATAAAAAAAAATGAGTTTAAGCACAGTTGAGTTTAAAGACATTTTAGTTTTATTAAAATGGTACAATCATAACGTGAATAATATTATTTTTGACACGAATTACAACGAAGTTTGGAAAGAATTAAAATCTCGTTTGCTAAGTATTGTTTTATTTGAACTTCACATTTACGTATTAAACATAATATAACAAAGTAAATACCATGAAACGGAATTATAACTTTCTTAGTTACCCGTTAAATACTTTTCCGAAACCTCCGAAAAAGTTCACAGCGGTACAACCTGGAATGCTGGATATTAATTTGTGGGTTTCAGAAGTAGCATCCATTAGAGGTTTTTGAGCGCACAAATTAAGGGCGTCGGGCAAGGAATCGATGGAACTTTGGATGGAATTCAACTGTAAAAAAAGGTTATATTGTAATTAATACTGTATTTTGCCTTCTGCGTCAGGTAAATTAGGGAAGGTGTTTTGGCTAATATCATAAAGTTAAATAATAGTTATGTAACAAAATTATGAATTATGCTACTGATTTAATTCCAGTAGCACATCGTTACCGCTCGCTGACATTGAGCTTGTATGGTTAATAATTTTTAACATAGACCTTACATTTATTTAAGCTTGCGTTTTTTGAAAAACAACTTTTTAAAGTTATGATATAACACACTACGTTCATGTACCTTTTAGAACCTTTTTGACCACGTATAAATGTCTTTAATTTTGGACATTTACCTAACTTTGTGGTTAAACCTTAGATTTACCAAATTAATGGTGGTAAATGTCCGAAATAAATGATGACATTTGATCATTTCGGACTTTTGTCGCTAAGAGTTCGTAAATCTTAGGATCATCGGTAAATTTTAGGATTTGCTGCACGTCGGGCTTTTACAGTAAAACCAGTACTTACAATAAGAGTTCTTTGTGTCTCATAGGTGTGAGTAGTACTCCGCGTTTGTGTGCTGACAGAGTTAAGACAAGATCTTGTGTTTACTTCAATTCCATAATTTAGTTCTGTGCAGTTTTTAGTGGTTTCTACCGCTGTGTTAGAGTAATTGATGGCGTCAGAGGACAATGCGCTGAGATTATTTATCATATCGTTAATTTCCTTAACCCTTCGATTAGCACAAGTATGTATATCTGAATCCGTTGTATCGTAGAGAACATTTGCTTGGCCTTGAATTTTCTGCAAAACAAAGTTATGATTCAACACACTACACATCTAATGCGTCCATGTACAAAGTTATGATACAACACAATAAACACCCAATGCGTCCTTTAAACGACCTGCATGGCAGAGCGGTAACCATACCAGTCAGACAAGCAAGGGTTCTGGGTTCAGTCCCCGGCCAAACATATACCTGAATGATGGGTTTAATTTTCTGTTCTGGGTCTGGGTGATTATGTATTCTCTGTGTTTTCATGGCACCTACGATTTAGGAGAAAATCCTAGTGTGGAGCTTTGAGTAGAGAGCGTTTTTTTGTCTAGAAAATTACTGTAATTTTTTTTGCGCAAAAGTTAATACATGGGTAAGGGAACAATCACTAAATAGTTACATACGTCAATACATTCGCCAATGCCCGGTGTTCCAGTAAATCTACTGATATTTGAAGTGATCAGATCCTTAAGACGCTTCAGGGTAGATGCGAGTGTTGCAAAGAATGTGTTGACTATTCTACCCACAAGTCCTGTTAATGACTTAATTGTATTTAGTGTCTGAATTGCCAAATTCAGTAAATTATCAATCAGCTCCTTGATTCCTACCCTGTAAGTAAAGGATATTTTAAGAGGTATACAACTTTAAAATGGAATAAAGCATCTATAAGTAGTGTCAATGGGCGTAATATAAATTTAAAGGTGGTAGAACCGTTTGTGGCTGGACTCCGGCGGCACCACCGACACACCTATTTCTGCCTTATAACAGCAGTGTTCAGCTCTACTGTGTTCTAGTCTGAAGGGTGTGGTAAGGGAGATATACTTATTCGAGGCGTTCCAACTTATTCCTTAGGGGTAGCAAC
>DWPW01000817.1:0-10407 GCA_018252015.1 Astraptes brevicauda | reverse complement strand
TAAGCTCTATATAATTAGAGTAGGTGTACCACATCGTCGATCGTGACGTATCAAATAGGTCCCGGTGGCGACTTGGGGGACTTGGACCAGCTCCGCTGCGAGGATCTGCTGCTGTAGCTGCCGCTCGTGGGCGTCGACGGCGTCGGCCTTCGGTAAGGGATCGGCCGTTTCCGAGCACTGGCGGACGGCAATGTTAGTTTGCAAGTGTTAGTCACGTTATACCACGTGCAAGCATGCTGTTCAAAGTTAATCAAGCTTTAAAATAGAGAAGCGAAATTGTTTCAAATGAAGGTTATTTTGTTGTTTATACTGTTCATGTAAATATTTGACCAACTACAAATTTAATAGACCTGAGTTTATAACATGAGGCGGTGGTAACTTTTAAAATAGGATAATGATATCATAGCAAATGCAAAAATGTAACATGTTACTAAAAATCTACAAAAATGAACTACAACATTAATATAAAACGTGATAAAATGGGTAATTATGTTATCACGATATGCAATGATAGTTAATATGGTATAGTTAATAAAATGAAGTATGTATGATACTACAACGTTCAATTTGCATCTGTTAAACAGAATAATATTATCATGCTTGGTAAATAATAATATGGCACTTACCTTATCAATTTGTAATGCCAATCTAGCCATAAATTAAAAAAAAACAATCATTGGTTGTATAATCATGAAGTGAATTTATACGGACATTAATGACGCTAAGTAAATAATACAAATCTTCGTGAAACTTACTAGTTTTTGTTACGGTTTAATTTATTATTTGTTTTAATAGAATACGATCTTTTATAACAGTGTTTTCAGAAAATAAGTTTTCATTCCTTAGCGTAAAAACGCCCATTTCAAAAATTCGGAAGCCAATTGACTACCATGCAAGTAGCGAAAAAATAAAACAGTTTTGTACAATAAAACTTTAATCTGATAAATAAACGGAATAATATTGTTGAAACAGAAAAAACGCACTTAAAATAATGTCCACAAAAAACAGCCACAATCTCTACGCTCAGAACTTTTTCCAAAATATACTGATACTTGGCATTGATTTCTATTTTCCCTTGAACGATCTTATTTGATTCATCTTCTTCTATATTTGTATTTGTTTGACGAATAAGTAAGGTCTATAATGGGTGCGCTACGGAGGAAAAAATAAAATTAATAAAAACCAAAACTATTTTTTCCACACTGTCATAAATATTTTTTTTAATTTAAAACAGTAGATCCTATCTATTCTTGCTGCCCATTCTTAAGTTTATTTTCAAAAGTACTGTGTTCACAACTTAATAAAACTACCTATATGTGTATGAATTATTATTTACATGTGTGTTGTTGTAACATGTGAGCTTAAACCCGAAACATAGACAAGAGATCGGAATGATTTATTCAAAAAACAACGAGGAACTTAAAGATTACTATTTCATTTCTTTTCAAATCTTCAATGTTTTTTACTAAAAGATAATTTATTGTAATTGTCGATACTAATAATTGTACTGATATAATAAATATTATTTTAATAATGCTGGCGGTAAATACATTATACTCAGGAACTTGTAGCTAGTAACCGATGCTAAATAACACACACAATTTAATATATGTGTTGCAATTATATGGGCTTTATCTGAAATAGCAAGAATTAAACAAATTAGATTTTGTATCTTCATAAAATTAATGGACAGTAAGAAAGATAGTGTTTAAGGCACTTGATAAATACTTAAAAATATTATATAAATTATACTCGTTATGTGTCAAAGGTTTTAAGCAAAAAATTACCATTTAGTAGCACACCCTTGTTAGTAACAAAAAAAATGGTTGTTAAACAAACGCCATATTAATTGTTTCACAAAAACTCTCCCCTGGGATATTAACGATTTTTTATAAGAATTATTATAAGCATTGTTTATAAAACTTTAAATAGTATAGGATATTTTATATAGAAAATATTAATCTTCCAAAATGAGCTCTGGCCATTATTCTAGTTGGACTCTGCAAAATGGTTTTAATTCACTATGATTGTGGGCAGTTTAATAGCAAAATAATCGTAAGAATCTTTTTAAGTAGAAGTGAAAGAAAGATAAAGTCCAGTCCTGGAGTTTCCGAATTAGCCTTTCAAGTATGTTATACATTAAATTTTGAAAGCATATACAAAGTTCTCACACTCACACTCATTGGTCTAGGAAATTGTCAAATGATAGACTTTGCACAAATCATTCACGTTTACTATTTCGTTAGTACTTGTGTTGGAACAAACGGTGAATGCAATAACTAACATTTGCAAGTTATAAATCAGGAATATATTAAAAAAGTACGCCTTATATCATATCGGGAACAATAATACAATACATATAACTTATACTACACTATGAATTAGCAGTCACTTCACTAATCGGAGCTACTACTCGTGTCTTCAGAGCTCGTGCTATAATTTCGTGATTTTTTTCTATAAAAGAGAAAACAAAACATATATAAAGATAACTGGCTAAAATAAAATAAACCATGTGCTGTCTTATGATGTGCGTTCACTTTACAAATTGTATTACAATAAAATATACGAGTGCTATGAATTGACCGTATTTTGGCGTAAGTCGTACGAATCAAATTGCCGGGTAATTTGGCCATATTTTATTTAGAACTGGCAATATTACACACGTACCGAAATCGGTTACAAGGCGTGGCGTATGATGTTGCCAATTTAAAAAGTCTTTAAGTCTTATTTTATTCAATATTTAAGTTTATTTTAAAGGTCCTAGTTTATATTTAGTTAATTCTTGTTTATTTTATTTAAGTTTAGTTTTTCGAAGTCAATAATAAAGTACATTGTAATAAATTTAAAAAAAAAGAAAAAAATAAATAAAAAAAAATTAAATTGGAATGAAATTTCAATAATGAAAATTAACCTTAACGCCAATATTACCTCAGCTTCCCATATTAATATTAAACACACAAGAGTAAAGTGAATTGTAATGGCATAGTAAAAGTGATTTGTGTCACATCGTAAAAAGCACAAGTGTAAAATAAAATAAGAGGCCCTCTATAAAAATTAGCATACGTAAGCGGCACACGACAAAGGGTTAAACATCTAAACACACTTCAATACTACCAAAATGGTATCGTTCGAACAATTTATCAAACATACTAAACTACAGCTCAAACGACAGTCGATAGTATTGCTTATACACTCCCCTTGACACAAATACAATGCTTTTGTACGGAAGTTAAATTAGTTAATATAATAATAAATAAAAGGTATTTTATATAGAAAATATTTTTAAAAATAGCCGACGGAATATATACAGGTATATTAAATTATACTGTTACAAGAATTTATAAGACGTTTAGAATGTACTGATAATAATTTGGCCAAAAATAATTTGACATTGTATTTTTCTTGGTTATTTGTAAATAGACAAATGTTTGATAATAGTTCAAAATTTTTGTTGTAATAATATAAAACTTGAAATTAATATTTGCCGAGAAATTTATCTGTCAAGTAGGTATAATATTTTTTTTTCCCAATATATAGCAATACTTTACGAGAAATATATATATATATATATATTTAAAGTAAGTCTAATATGAAAAAGGAACATTCCAACCACAAAAAAATGTAAATCCGTAAACAGGGGCGGCTTAACCTATAGTGCAGGGTGTGCAATGCACACGGGCGCCGCCGCGCTCCTTGAGACAACTGAGAGCATCGTCTTGGACCATCACAGGGGCGCCACACGAGCTAGAGCCGCCCCTGCGTTCCGACCACGGCACAAAAGTAAATCCGTGAACAAAAGCATCGTATCGTCGCGTCGCGTGTACCTCGTGATGCGGCGGCGGTCGAGGAAGCTCGGCGAGCCGGCGCGCCGCGGGATGGACGGGCTGCGGGAGCGCGAGCGCGCGCGCGACGCGCTCGTCCGCCGGTAGTCCGCGTACACGCCCGTCATCGTTCTGAACGCGCGCACCGTTTACATCGCGACCAATGTATAGGCATCATGACAGTGTCGGAGAAACGAGGAACGTATGTTTTTGAGGAAATACATAGGTTGAAAGAAATCTCTTAAGTTACAGAATTTATATATAAACTTTACTTATATTGAAAATAGATGAAAAAATTCTATTATTTGCGTCGAAAGTTCATTTACTGCGGAAATGTTATTTTCGGAAATAGAAGACACGTAGGTACAATATGAAAGGGGATTTGAAAATCTGTCATCATGCCTATTATGAGCAGACAAAATTATGTACTCGTTGGCGCGCAGCGCATGTTCGAATTTCATACCCCCATAAATGATGCCCAAACAATGTAATGTAGTTTTTTCGTGTGCCTATGTCACCCTATTACCGCTATTCGGTCCATTTGAGCCTGAAGCTTAGACTAGCTTCTATGGCCATAATCAAAACGAGTTGGAGGTTCAACCACCAAGGTAGCTTGATATTCAGTGATGTACATGATTTCCTGACGCCATAAAACAATTCGTCGACGAAATGATAA
Organism: Astraptes brevicauda; assembly: GCA_018252015.1. Classification (NCBI taxonomy): domain Eukaryota; kingdom Metazoa; phylum Arthropoda; class Insecta; order Lepidoptera; family Hesperiidae; genus Astraptes; species Astraptes brevicauda. Next base: position 5,910 of record DWPW01000817.1, on the reverse strand, counting down.
CACTGAGTACGGCCTGATCCAATCAATGAACATTTTTTTTATGATTATTTTGGAAACTACCATAATTTCCATTTTACTACGCTTTAATCAACAACAGAAAATAGTTTTTAAATAAAATTATGCATTTATAAGTTAAAAATAATAAGATCACTTCAAAAAAACAAAAGTACACTGTTATTTTTCACTCATTTCAAAAAACGATACAACATTTAACAGAAGTGAATTTAACAAAAATGATCAAAAATTTTGCGGAACTATGTTCTATTGTTGAGGTTGGAAAGAGTGATTGGTTACCTAGAGGAGCGAGTGGATCTAGAAGTGCTGCGAGTGGAGCGGGATGAGCTTCTGCTGCTGTACGAGCTGGAACGACTAGATCTGGAATATGAGGAAAAGATGTTTATGTATAAAAAACCTAGGCGAACTGAAAACATGGATTCTTTAAGGTACATCCTTAGATTGGAACATTTAGTGTTTTTTTTTTGCAGAACCTCTGAGGTATACCTTTATTTTGGCTTTATTAGTACTATATCTGATTTATAACAGTCAATGCTATGCATTGAGTGCTGGGTTTCTAGATGAAGGGTGTGGTACAATAGAAAGATTTACATGAAGCACTCCAAAGCAAACTTGATTAGCCAATGTGTAATTTTGTACGAGGTTTATTAGATATTTGAGATTTTGGATTGCTTGGATATTTGAAATCAATCAATTGAGAAATTGGTGATCAATATCACTTAATATCGGGAGGATTACATATTTAACTTCTATATTAATTAAGTCTGTAAGACTTAGGTTTTGTTACGGGTGAACATAATTTAAAAAAAAAAAATGTTTTTGTATAAATTAAAATCCAAATGTTATTATTCTAAATAATTGCATATTAACTAAGTATCGTATAACCTTTTTAGGGCGTCTACGTATCAAGTATGCCGTGCTCAGCTTTTAAAAAATTCAAAACGACGTATTAATTGCTACATCGTTTATTGCGTCGGTGAGCCATAAATAAATGAATCAGACAACAATCCATCACGTTACATACCTGGACGACGAGTAGGACCTGGACCTGGAGCGCGACGAGTCGGACCGCGAACGGGACCTCGACCGCGAGGACTTGCCGCGCGACCGCGATTTGGACTTAGATTTGGACCGAGAGCGAGAGCGCGACGACCGCGACCAGCTCCGGCGGCGACCCTCCGGCGAGCTCTCCACGTTCACCGGACTCTTCGACTTCCCCTGATCCCCGTTCTGAGAACACTTGGCCTTCTCTTCACTGTTCACCGATTCGACCAACACCACGTCCCCCGCCCCGCTCGGCCCTGCCGACGTCGAGGGCCCGTTCGTCTCTTCCGCCCGCTTCTTCTCGATGTTCGCTTTCGTCATCTGTATCAGCTTCTCCTTCAACCTGTTCAGCTCGCGGATGTCGAGGTCGTCCTGCCGCGCGCGCTCGTTCAGTCTCAGGAAGTCCTCCTCGGAGTCCTCGTTCTCGCTCGAGGAACTCCTCAGGCACACCGCTACCGGCTTGTTTTCAGCGGCGTCCTTCTTCTTCCTCTTCGATTGATCGGAGGGTGACTTGATGTATTTGCGCTTATCCTTCTCCGGTAGCTTGTCGAGGATGTCCCGGTAGCGCTCGGGGCTCCGCCGCGCTGGCGAGTAACTGAGGCTGGATGTGCTCCTGCTCCTTTGATTCGATTTTGAACGAGATCTATCTTTATGCGAATCTTTTGTTTTTCCCTTATCGCCTTTTTCCTTCGCTGCTGGCTTTGGCGACGTGGAGCAACCCTCCGGAGACTTCTTAGATTTCACGCTGGGTGGGGTGCTCCGTTTTTTTTCGATTTTTGACGCTTTACGACACGGACTCGGTGACTTGGAGGCGCTCGGCGAACTTCTGCGCCGTGGTCTTTCTTCGGGGGTAGGTGATTTTCTCCTGGGTCGACTGTTCTCCCTTTTGTTATCTGGTTTAGAGATAGGTTTGAATTTTTCTACTTTACTTTCCACCGTCCGGCGTAGTGCAGGAGATTCATTGCTAGCATTTTCTGGCGATGGACTGCGTCGCCTTCTATCCTTAGCTGGCGGTGATCTCTTTTCTTTGTAATATGGATCCCTGTCTTTTGGCTTATCTTGTGTTCTTCTGGAAGGCAGATCTGATTCAGATTCAGATGGGGACGATCTTGTTGGCCTTCCACCTTTGTAATATCGTTCTGGTTCTCTATAATCATCCCGATTTTTATAACCTTTAGGTGATTGCTCCCTATATTCCTGTGATGATTCTCGTCTTTCCCTAGACGAGCTCTTATTTCTTCTACGCCTTGAGCGATCTTCGTAATTATCTCTATCGTTCCTTTTTGTTACTTCTTGGTAGCGATCATTGTGAGAAATCCTTTTATCATACTTTTCATTTTTTCTAATATCATCTTGAGTTTTATTTCTGTAAACGGGAGATTGACTTCGCCTTGGAATGCGTCTGTCTTCCGGCGATGAACTACCTCTGCGATTTCTGTTTGTGTCTTTAAGGAAATCTCTTCTATTGTAATACGTGTCCTCTTTTTTGCTTGTTTGTGGGGAAGGGCTCTTTCGTCGTCGCTTCTCTGGTGGCGGCGATGCACTTCTTTGGATCTGTCTTTTATCTCGTTTATTTGATTTACTAGGAGGTACCTCTTCGACATCGGATTCCGACGAAGAGTTCCTTTTATCCCGTTTAGAACGCTTCGACACTTTTACTGTTTCACCTTCTTCAACGGACACATCTCGTTTCCTACTATCATACTTGACAGGCGCAGCCGATTTTTTTCTATAATCTGGGGATCTTCGCTCATCTCTTTGACGGTAGTCCGGTGAAACTCTATCGTTTCGACGCCTTTCCGGAGAGGATTTGCGTCCATCTCTTTGTCTGAATTCGGGGGATCGTCTATCCTCTCGCTGCCTGTAGTCTGGGGATCGTCGTTCATCTCTGCGTTCATACGCTGGAGATCGGCGGTCCTCTCTGTGCCTGTGTTCTACTGACCTACGATCTTCCCTCTGTCGGTAGTCAGGCGATGGTCTCCTTTCCAAAGACCGGCTCCGTTCAACGCGCCGCCTATTAGAGTCGTTCTGGCGTATGTTTCTAGACGGCGCATCATCATATTTATGATTACGTTCCTCGCGATCGCGGTCTCTCCTTTTATTACGGTTGTCAGTCTCGGTTGTATCCAGTGGACGCTCCCATTGCTTCTCCTTTACTTGTTTCACGGGAGAACTGAAAAAGTAGATTCAGTAAAATCACATGTGAACATATATGTATTGATTTGTATTATTCACGGAATTGTATTTTATGTTGAAAGGAAATTCATTTTTACCTTTCTCGACTGGATGGCTCACTGGTCGCACGACGCCTGGTACTCGATTTTTTCTGTACAAAATTAACAAAAGTATTAAACGAATGTTAAGAACAAACGCTGAAAACACCAGTGCCAGTACAAGAAGACTAGTGGTTATGGCAACTAAAAATCCACTAAGAAAAAAGAGATTCTTCAGTTCAAATTTTATTCATTTTAATTGACCGAAGGATCTCTGTACTAAAATAAAATAATAAAAAAAACATTAAAACACTTTACACATGCTCTCTATAAGGAATTAAATAAAAATGGAGGCATTAACTAAAACACCGTAAACTTTACTTAGTAAATAGGATTTAATAAGCTACTCACAAAAGCAAATATCGATAGAGAAAAAAATATATATTCGTAAGAATAATTTCTTTAAGTTCAGAATGTTATTTTTTTTATTCATCCATAACATTCTCAGTGAGAGAATATGGCTAATATGCAACAAGTACATAAGAATGTTTGTCTGTTGGCACCAGTGCACGAATCCTTTATATTTACAGTACTAAATTAGTAACACATTAACAACATCTTTAATATAATCAAGTACATAAATACATGTATTACACAAAATCAAATGTAATATAACACTTCGGGAACGTACCTTCGTCAACAAACGGTGGTGGTAGTGTATACCATATAAACATGTGGAGCATCCTTAATTAGTTTTGAGTCAATGAGAAGAGGGAGAATGTTATGGATTAGTTACATCTTCATAAACAATTAAACTGGACATCAACACTTGATGTGCGCTACAAAAACGTGCTACGATCCGGTTCGAAGGACCAATTTCATTGTTGTATATTGCAATAAAATTAAAAATACAAATTACAAACAAACAAAAAAAAGAATGTGGTCTGTGAACACGTTTTTCTATAACACATCGAGGCATGGCGCCGAAATACATAGTGATACCACCATCTGTTTTAAAGGACTACAAAACACCATGCATGTAAATAACTGTGCACACTTTACATATCGACGATTGCCCGCTCGCTTAATAATTACTCTCAAATGTTAGTCACAAATGTAATACGCGGTAAAAGGCATATCCAAATTTAAACATGTACAATTTTTAGTATTCACCTAACATAGTGTTCTTACAGTGTTATTGTTTTGTGAAATACTTACAGTATACGTTATTCTTCAGATAAAGATGGCTATCCTATGAAATGATGCACAGTTAAACAGATAATTTTTACTTCGCTATATCTTGTATTTACAGAAAAAAATATAAAAAAATAAAAATTGAGTAAGAGATAGACAAATAGAGAGAAAGAGAGTAAACCACATTTAATAAACTGTATACGTCCCATATTGATTGCCAATTTATGATTCCGTATTGCTCTGAGAACGTGTGGAAGCAATACAATTTGAAAGCTTGGGGGCAACAGTTTATGAAAACAGCAAAACTAATCATTTCTACGTTCACCTTAAAGACACTATTCATTAAAGGGGTTTCTTATATAGCGCAAGAGATTTTCTTACATAAAAATACTTATAAAGCCCATATTCTTAAGCTATTGTGCTGAAATGACATTTTATATCACGTCAAAGTTTTTTGTCTTGATGAAATAAAAGAAAAATGAAGCGGTGTGCTATATGAGATGTTTCTCTATCCCGTAAAATTGTTAACCTAAATTGATTGGATATTCAAAAACCTATTTGGGCAAGGAATAATGAGTGGTGTGGGTTCCTATGATAACAAGTCCCCATCGTTATAAGGGCTGATACGTTTACCAGTTTTTTATAACCCCAGTAACCGATACAAATATCACAATAAGAAAGTAGTCACTACAATGCTATACCGAGAATTCAAAGATTATGTTTTTGGCCAAAATCGGTTGCAGTACCAATAAAGCCAACCGATTGCAGAGTAACAATGTAAAGAGAACGTGCATTTTTCTATATGAAAGCTTAATTCATGAAATAATTCAACTCATCTTCGTATGAAGAATTGGCTTATGTGAATTCTTCGGGATTTCCTAAGAATTTGGTTTTGGAAATTTTGTTGTGTCATGCTTTCATATACAATTTCGGTGAACTATGATTTATGATGATATAACATATGCATCTTCTAGTCGGATTTAAATCTGCATTAAGAGAGTTTGCTGTAGTACGTACTGCAGTGACACGGATCCATTTGTAACGGCAAGTTCACACTGATTCCTTACTACATCAATTACTAGAGGATTTGACGCTACCATGAACTAGTTCCCTTCACCAATCCCCGTTAGAGAAAATTGACGAAAAAACTTGTAAAGTAAAACCTAAATTTAATATCAAGTAAAGCTTCATTTTTATTTAAACGAAATTTGACCTGGAATAGTAAAATTTACGTGCCATCACGTTCATCCCTGTTCCATCAATTTGATTATACAAATGAACAAAATCCTCTGAATAAAATATTGTTATAGATTTAGAATTAGTAACATTTGTTTCTTGGAGAACATATCTATTTAGGATAATCCTCAAAAACACAACCTTTGAATTCCGCCACATATTATCTGTAATGTGAAGTTGCTATAAAAATCGAGAGCATTTTGTTCGG
>DWPW01000816.1:0-10408 GCA_018252015.1 Astraptes brevicauda | reverse complement strand
AGTTTAGAAGTCCTGCCTGAGGTCGGCCACAGATGCGTTGCTACCTCTGAGGACTAAGTACCTACGCCCCGGATATACGTATATGTCACTCTTATCTACTTCTACCTTAACTACTTTAAACCAGAATATAGCAGCACTGAACACTACTGTTGTAAGGCAGAAATAGGTGTGGCGATGAGGAGATGAACCACAAACGGTTCTAACCTCTTCAAAACTAACTTAACTTCTATTTAAATTATCTCGACTTGAAGTCATATTTAGGTCGTTTCTTATTGAACGTTGTTCTTGAACGTGTTTCTTTTTATTCCAAATATTTTTAGCTAATCACTGTTTACAAAATGGGAATTTTTGTACGTTCTCTACGGATCATCACACAATCATTCGGGTCGGACGTAAATTGTTTTCCATCTGTGAAACTAATGTCTCGTAAAATTAGACCCGGGTAGCAACGGGTTTGGACCAAATGAACAACTGTTACACTCGTACGTATTTTATATACGTATATTTCAGTTTATATCGGAAAGGGCTTTACAAGTTAAAATTACCAATAAAGCCCTTTTCAATAATAGTGTTTATTGAAAGGGGCTTTTTAAATTGTTCCCTCCAATACACGGTGGTGGAACTCTTTGTGGTTCGGCTCCGGCGGCACCATGACCACAACTATTTCTGCCTTATAACAGCAGTGATAAGCGCTCCGGTGTTCTGGTTTGAAGGGTGTGGTAAGGGAGAAATACTTATTCGAGGTGTTCCAACTCAGTCCTCAGGGGTAGCAACCTCAGGTAGAACTATGATCTTATCTGGTGTTGATGACAGATGTTCATGGGCAGCAGTGGCCACTTATCATCAGGTGGATTGCATGCTCGTTTGCTTCTTCCACACCATAAAAAACATAAGCTCCACTGCTACAAAAGAATTAAGTTGTAGGTATGACTGTGTATCAAAGTGTATCGATGAAAATAAACTATTAAAATATTAATTGAACTTTGAAAGTGAGGAAAATACTAGGTATTATAGTAATAGCTGTGGGATGTCCTTAATTTCCCGCGAATATTTTACATTAACGCAGTCAAATCTATACTTACATAAATAATTAATGTGACAAGCAAGTTGCGGTCCCACAAAAGTGTGACGTCGTAATGTTTCTCGTATGCCCTTATTTTGCATCACGTAAATTTAGATGTAAACATTAATTACCACTTGCTTTAAAGGCAAAGAAACATCGTGAGGGAACCTGCACACCTGAGAGTTCTTTTAAAAAGTTCTCAAAGGTGTGTCAAGTTTACCAATTCGCACTTACCCAGCGATGTGAACTATGGCCTACACCAATCTCAATAGAGAGGAGACCCGTGGCCAGTGGGACAATAATAGGTTGACGATGAAAATAATTTCGATCAGGAAATAGATCGACCATTGAATCCAGCCGCGGTTTTATATTGCAGCCACTCTTATAGTGGGGTAATGTGAAATTGCACTTAACCGTTGTTGGTTGATTGGGTATGAGTACGATGAAAACTTATTAATATTAAGTAGATACTATATATAAATTAATTGGGACGTGAAGTAATCTACCTAGTCTTATAATAGTTTATCGCAGCGCAGTCTAATTCATCCAGAAATAATTATAATTTTAAATTCAAAGGCTTATATTCAAAAGTGTGACATTACGATGTCATTCGCGGTTTGTTGTTTTCTATCTTCAGAACTAATGCTACGTAAAACTGGAACCGGAAATAGCCCTGCCATTAAATTCAGCTAGGGTCTTACAACTCTACAGCCCTTAACACCGTGCTAAAGTGTATATCTATCTAACAATAGGTAAGTATACAAATAAAAACTTGTTGATAATTGGTAATGTCCTACTACCAACCACCTACCTATAAGCTATGTATCGATCTATATAAAAAACCATAAACTAATTAAAATAAAAAAGCACTTCAAGTCTACACAAAATCATGGAAATTTGACTTCCAAAAGACAGTACTATCTCCCGCAAAAGTGTGACATCGTGACGTCACTCGCGAGCCGTTGTTTACCATCTGCGGAACTAATGCTACGTAAAATTGGTTCCGGAAATAGCCCTGCCATTAAATCCAGCTGCGGTTCTATAATGTGACCGCCCTTACGCTGGCTTATATGAGACATTTACGCCTGGTTGCTTATGTATTTAATGTGTTAGTACGATAAAACTTGTTAAGAAAACACCATCAAACACTATAAATTAATCAGAAAATGAATCTACATTTCCTGCAGTCACTGGGCATCGCCGCAATGAAATCTATAAAATATACGAATCTATACAAATAAATAAAATGGAAGGGTCTGTATGTAATATCAAAATAACTACTAAATGCATATGAAAGTATACATGGTACCTATGACAAAAATACAATATTTTTTATTTGTGTCTGTTTCTCTGTTTGACTGAAGTAAACTTCTAAACCGCTGGACCAATTATGACGGGACTTTCACTGGGAGATAGCTGAAGATCTAAGGAGTATCTTAGGCTACTTTAATGTTTTTTAAAGCAATAGCGCGCGCTCCAACCGTACGCGCCCGCCGTCGCAGGCGGAAATGTTAGTTGCTATTAGGCAGATATGAATGCCTTTTGGCTTCTTTAGCGCGGGTAAAACCACGGGAATCAGCTAGTAAATAATAAACAGTATATATAAATGATACCTTTATTGCACATTCAGTAGTTCATAAGTTACTTAGATTTTTTTAAACGTACCTAATCATTCTTCCCTGCGTGGAGTGAAGAGCGCAGCACGCTCAGTTCTGTAATAGGGGCCACCTCTCGCTTCCGACGTTAGCTCGCGTCGTAGTCGGAGACGACAGATCGCAAGCAAGATGTAGTGATGCTCCCAAAGGAGTTGGTGGAGAGGACCAGGGAGGACGCTTCGTCATAAACGCACGGGACGTTGCAGAACGTCCTTCGCTGATAGCCTCTTTCCCAGTCCCGAGAGCCCACGGAGTCAGATTCGGAGAAATCCAACTCCAGTCATTAGGGCTCAAAATGACGTATGTGCGTTCTGCATGCACATCTTATGAGGGACGTCAATGACAAATGCCCCTCCCTCTTGGCTGGCTCCACGTGGCTGGCGTTAACAATGCAAATGCTAGCTCGCTTTTTCGTGACTCGGCACTGAACAGAAGAATCCAGAGAAACACCGCGGAGTTTAGTCGGTAACCGTCGGACATGCTCCCTTGCGTTCCCCCGGGTGAGGATTTCTTCGTGATAAAAAAATAATCATTGTTGGTGAATGAAACAAATAAAAAAACCGGCGCTAAATAGGACAGGAGTTTTACTTTAGGTATTAGGTTTGGTTTATTAATATTATTTATCTTCGCGAGATTCCGTAAGAAGCTTAAACACCGAATGAAACAAGAGCACATAAGACCTTTCTTCCTAAAAATACTGGTTCTAAAGAAGACAATTAATTTTCTTTTTACCTAGAATTTTTTATAATGTGGAAGTAGCAAACGAGCATGTAGACTACGTGATAGAAAGTGGTCACTGCCGCCTAGCGACACGCGTTGCTGCCAGAGATTTAAATCATTTCAATCGGTTGCTGCCCTTGATAACAGAGGAATGCCGCTGATAAATATGTTTTTCTTAACAAATCCGTTAAACAAAAATACACCAGGACATCAGCGCTTAACACTGTTATGAGGCAGAAATGGGTATAGCGGTGGTGCCGCATATCCCATTAGGGGTCGACTCCGAACGCACTACCGCCACTCCGTTCCACTAAATCAGAAATCTTGTTACACAATCAGTCTTTCCTTCCTCAGAATAATTATTTATTGATTACAAATATTATTTTTAAAATATTCAAAGTAAAATAATTAAAATTATTCTTTCTCGCAATTACTTTGTAGACATTTAGAACAAGAAGTTTTCCATCTGTTAACACCGTAATCATCTGTAATCTCTAATCATTAAATAATGCCTGCTTGCAAATCGGTATTACATCATAAGTCTTATCCTACAGCACCTAATCTGTTGTTCTCGTTAGTTTAGGTAACATAAAAATGGTAAAAAAATGATATACGATGATGATGACACATGAAACAGAGATAAAGTACATAATTTCGCACGATTTAATAAATACGCAAATATTTATTTTAAAATGTATCGTAAAATAGTGATATTAGTTAATAAAGATATGTTATCTAACTTATTCTTGTAAAATACCTATAGATATACTATGTACAAGTATTAGAGAGGGCACGACGAACAACTGTTGAGTCAAGTTGGACTGCGGTTAATATTGCGCACTGTACTCAGTCGCTTGCTAGCTCGTATACGCCTATTGACTCCAAGTACTTTTAAATTTAATCGATAACACGGTAAAAATATTTAATAATGCCCGGTTGTGTACTGTAGGGATAAATAAAAAATCTCGACAAAGTGCACAGAAATATTTTTTCATCTGTAACTTACTAGATTACGTTGTTTTAAAATTAATACAAAAAATATTTTTATCGCGCGCCATTTTAGTTACTCTGACATAGACTAAAAACATCCAGTGAGATGTATAGATGGGATTACTCTGCTCTTATAATTAATTATGTTACTGTTTCAATCAATACACACTTTTTTATTTAGGAATCTTTATATCATATAGCTATAATTAAGTTAATATTTCTCTAATTTATCGAATAACTAAAACTTATGAGTATAAACTAGGTTTAAGTTAAGTGTAGGAGCGAAGACAAATAGTATTTACAACTAATTATTTATCAAAAAGGCAAAGGTTGATTAAACTAATATTGTTTAAAATTAAATTAATTAAAGAAAATCACCAAAAAATTGGGTGCATTTTTTTTCAAATTAGTATGTACCAAATAGGTATTAAACCTACGCCATATTTTTTGTACTGTGGTGTTCTTTTCATGGTAATTGCCTATGACGAATTCGAAAATGAATCATAATTAATGTTCGAAATAGTTACTCTATTACATAATATTTCAATGGTAATACCCAGTAAAATAATATCCATATATAACACAAGCAACTTACGGTACAAACTTCCAACTCCAAAAAAAACTGGCAACAGTTCACGAAACTTCACAAATTAGTTCGATTCAAATTTTGAATGTCATAGGTAAAAAGTACATTCAGCCGTAGTTTAGAATTAAATATTTTAAATTCGATTTGACATTCGAATACTTTCGAAACGTAATGTTTTCCCGCGCTTCGTATTGACTGATAACCGGAGTCGTGTGGTTGTGCCAGACGCTAGAACTGGACTGATCGCGCTTGGCTTGTTCCTTATATGCCAGCGATACTGTGATATCATAGATAGAAATGTCACGGAGTACAGAGATATCTTTGTGAATAAAAACATGGACAACGGGGGATATTACTAGATTTAAAATGTATACCACACCGTACGTAGCAAAAAAGAGTAACGACCGGGGATTGAAATTTTCTGGAGAGTAAATTAGAATAGTCAATATTCCAAACGTAATTAGACGTATAATTTTATCTTATCTTTTTTTAACCAGTTATTTATAGGTATTTACATCTATTAATGTTTTTATGTTTGTTTTGATTTAAATAATGTCCGTCTTGATATGTATGAAAGCGATGATGATAAATTATTTAACCTGCTTGACAATGGAGCAATCGAGCAAATCCTAGGTTCTTTGCTTTGGTAAATTACTCCATTATGATGATCCGAAAGGTAAAGGTTTTTTTTTACGTTTTAAAATGTAGTGTTTACATAGTGACATGAATAAATAAATCCTACATATTATTAAAGACATTTATTTATTCACAACTTTATTCGCAAATGGGGATTTTAGAACTTTTCTATAACATCTCAAAACTCAAAAGCGCGCGTATCATGCGCCTCTCTGACAGATAACTAGGGTTGGGGCATCGACTGTCTTTGTATTAGTGATGGGTCTGATAATATTAAACATCAATCTCAAGCTTGATAGACCACTGTAGATATCTATAAATAAGAATCATTATCCTTATCTAGTATCTATCGTTATCTACTGTCTATGGTTGTCGTATCTACGGGCGGCAATAATCTTTTTCCTCAGATTCGAAAAGTGTGGATCATTTGGACTGGTACCACCACACTTTTTTATTTATCGTGAGGAAAGGATATGCCGGACTCGTCCCGGCTAAAACCCCACGATGTTCTTCTGGGCGCCCTTTATCGGGACCACGGGTACGATGATAGCACTCGTGGCCTCGACAGCGTTTGCTCACGTCAAGGCGTTTCTTATTTCGGGATGAAGCAGAAGTTTCCCCACCCCGTCATCTATGAGGTGCGTGCGGGGGTACACAGCGTACCTCGAGGTTTTTTGGTTATTTTGACGCAGAAAACTCACGCATCCTCGCTAATGCCTCCGTTGTGAGGGTAGGAAATGGATGTGGGAAACCCTACTCCTACCTCTGTTTTTCCGGCTGTAGGTAGAGTAGACAGAGGATGTCTTTCTCTCCTTATTCGCTCCCCCTGGATTCTCTATATACCTGGTTACTATCTACTGTTGTCAATAAAATTTATCGTCTCAGTTTAGTGCAAAGAGTTATAATTTCCAAAATTGCATGACTTAGTACAATTTCTAAAATGATAACACTTTTTTTTTAAAACACTCAGTAACAGCCAAGCACGGTCATCAAGTATGCGTAACTCCGCATACTGATGCATGATTTGCTGATTAGGCAATTTGCACAAATGTAGTAGTTGTATTAAATATTTTTTTGTAGCTTCATTAGTTTGTTGTATTTTTGAGTTATATTTTTGGGACCCGGTTTGAAAAAATCTAAATTGCCCCCCTCTGACCCAGTACCTGGGTACGCCCATGATCACCGCTGTGTATATTAGTTTATGAATACATAACAAATAATTTGAAAATTAACACAAAACGCAAATTTTTCAGCAAAGTCAACACAGACAAAATTAAATACTGTGATTTATAAACTTGAGCGATCCAAGTCAAACAATTATTTGGCCAGTGGGTGGGCCAGCTGTCACACAACTTGGGATCTTTATTTGAAAACTTTTGTTTGAATTGCCGAAGGCTTTATCGCTCAACCTTTTAAGACTCGGACCAATTTTATTGTCGATTAGATAAATAAAAATTCTCGCTACTTTTGTTTAAATATAGTTTGAACATTGAAAAAGCTTAATCATTCAAAGTTTTTCAAGAATCGAACATAGCTATTGAGCTTTATATGTCTGAAGTAGGAACTTTGTTACCAACTCTGTATACATATGTAGAACATATCTGTCAGCATTCATAAAACTGTATCCGGCTGTAATGTGGAGCGTGAGCAAATTTATAGGATTTTTGACACGGATCATTAATTATTTTTCAAAATAATTAATATTACTCCTTATGCATTCAGCTATCTGCCAGTGAAAGTCCCATAGAAATCGGTCCAGCCGTTTTAAAGATTACCCAGAACAAACAGACCAAAAAATTAATAATTGTTTTATAATATAGATACCGTGTATATTTTCATAATACATGCATTTCGTATAAACTTGTTAATTTGCTACAGTGGCCCCGTGCTTTCCACCTGATGGTAAATCAAGTGACCTGCATGCTTGTTTACTATTTCCATATTATAAAAAAAAACCTTTTATATAAATTCCAAATGTTCTCTAACGTATCACCGATAGAAACGGAAGACAAATGTGAAACAATTACAAAACTTCATTAATTCAAACAAAACTTTTCAAATAAAGATCGCAGTTGTATGACACGCGCAATCTTTCCAAAAAAAATGTTAAATTCGATGGAACGGGACTCCTTAACTCGACTCCAAAGTTTCCTAAAGGCCAATATTAAAAGGTTAATGAAATTTTTTGCGTTACTTATGAACTGTTCCGGGAAATAATTAAGGGAAGTACTTTGACATTTTATTATCCTCAAAAAGAATATTCAATATCGACTTGGTTTACTGCAGATATTGCGAATGAATAAAGAGATTATTTGTTTAATTTAACATTTTTAGGATATTAGGGCATGTAAGGCAAGAGAAATAAATAAAATTTGATCTGTAAAGAGAAAATAACAAGATTTTACTAAATGCAACTAGAATACCACATACCAATAGTATGCCACACCTACTTCTGCCTTAAAACAGCAGTGTTAAGCGCTGCTGTATCTAAAGGGGGTGGTAAGGATGACATTTGACATACTTATCCGAGGCGTTCCAACTTAGTCCTCAAGGATGGCAGCGCATCTGTGGCCAACCTCAGGTAGGACTGTAATCTTATCTAGGGTTTATTACAGATGTCCTTGGGCGGCAATATCCATTTACCATCAGGTGGTCTGCATGCTCGTTTGCTACATCCATATCATAAAAAAAAATATTTTTTACATTTTTTTTTACAACCTGGCAGACCAATACTTTCTTAATTGACGGATAATAAATCATCATCATGAAGCAGTGATATACTAATGGTTGAAACTCGGCCTCTTGACCTCTGTATTTGGAAATTAATTACCACTTGCTTTAACGGTGAAGGAAAATATCGTGAGGAAACTTGCACACCTGAGTCTTTAAAAAAATAATCTCAAAGATGTGTGAAGTCTACCAATTCGCACTTGGCCAGCAGTGGGACAATAATGGGATGATGACGAAATCATCACTAAGCTAAAAAAAATCTAGCTCTGTGGGAAATAGTCAAAGGGTTCATGTTCTTATGCTATAAGAGTCAAAATGGCTTGGCGGCTTCGCTCAAAATCATTGTCACTAAGTTTCGTTCATAAATTTAAATCATTATCAATTAAAATTTAACATCATCATTACATTACGCATACAATGGTTAATATAAATTAATAATGTTTATGAATGAGTTATTGAATATTATGCACCGAAGTCAATGCACCTATTGTTTAGAGCCGGAAGTTGGGTTCTGCAAAAGGAACCTATTACGAGCAAATTATAAAACCTATTTGCATATAAATTTACATAAAAACAACGAAACTTAATAATTTCGTGCGCGTTATACTGTGATGTCAAATTTCGAAATTTTCTTACAATTATTCAATATGACATGAAGTTGTCATACATTTCTATCTATGCAAACAGGTAATATATAACGTTGTATATGTGTTTGTACATAAATAATTATATGAAACTATAAAATTTCAAGGCGTTCCAACTTAGTCCTCAGGAGTAGCAACGCATCTGTGGCCGACCGTAGATGAGACTGTGATCTTATCTGGGGTTGATTACAGATATCCATGGGCTGCAGAAAAAAATTGTCACTAGCGGCCACCCATCCATTCACCGACAGCGCTCGACGCTGCTTAAACGACTACGCGTTTCTATCATCGGCTTTAATTAGTACAATTTTTATTAATATCTCAGCTCAATTATGTCACGGTCAAATAATGGATAAACAATATGAGAACTAATTAGGGCCGACCTTAGCACTTACAGACCTTGTTAAACAGATTTAAATAAAACAAAATGTCACTTAATGCATAGTTTTGAAAATCAACCTTAAGGCTTTGAGTTACCATTAACCTTTGCATGGTGTCTGACATCAACGCTGATGCGGTTGTGGTTCCAATCCACTTTAGCAAAGTCGACAGGTAATTGGCAAGTAGGCGTGTTCACTTTCAAATTTCCATAATCTATTCTTATTTACGTAGTTCTTTAATTTTTTGATTAAATTGTTCTCAATCCGTGGTTAAGTTTAATTAATAGACGAGACAAGCTGTTGTATAGTTTGGAAATACAACAAGCGGTAATCCACCTGATGGTAAGTGGCTACTGCCTCTCATGGACATCTGTAATCAACGCCAGATAAAATCAAAGTCCTACCTAAAGTTGAGTAAAGTTGCTACCTTGGAGAACTAAGTTGGAACGCCTTGGTTAAGTATGTCTCCCTTATCACACGTCATAGTGTATCATACGATTATATAAGTACCTATCTACTTTTGTCATATCGTAATACGGTCATCGCTATCAATGTAAATGCACTATATACCTAACTATAACCTTACAAGGTGGTGGACGAGTGGTAGGTATATACTTACACTTTGTCCTTGTAGTTCCGGGACAAGAATAGGGCTACGGTATCCCCTGCCTGTCGTAAGAGCCGACTAAAAGGGGGCTTTCGGGTTCGCGGGCGGCAAGAGTGGGAGTTCAGACCGCCTGGCCAGCGCCCCGGGAAGGACGGCGGTATGTGTGGTCGCATACTGTCGCAAACATCATATGGTGAGATGAGCTTAATAGCTCACCTGCGTGGAGCCCGATGGGGCAACGCGCTAAGAGGGCTCCACGCAGGAGCTCTGGAGTCCTCTTTGTAGCGCTGATGGCGGCCATCGGGGGATTTTAATGGGTAAGAATCCTACATAACCCGGCGTCAAACCCACGGCAATGAGTACCTTTTGAAGGTTTCCCCCTCGAATAAAAAAACAC
>DWPW01000815.1:0-10409 GCA_018252015.1 Astraptes brevicauda | reverse complement strand
TTATAAACAAATACCTTTGAGTTCGTATATTTAATGCTAAAGAAGTGCAAAATTAATACTTACAGTCCAGTAAGAGGAGTACTTATAAAAATATTAATAAGACAAATTTCTATCTAATTGCTTAACAATCTGACTATGACAAATTATATGATTACTTTTTTCACTCGGAATGACAATTAATTAAGAAATAAGCACCTGAACGTACGTACGTCTATTTTTTGGGTAAAAGAACCATTAATTAAATAATATTTTTCAGAAATGCTTACATTTTATTACAGGGAGCTATTTTACAAATATTAACTATCGATATTTTATAGATTATAAACAGATACCTATAAGTTACGTATATTTTTTTACTAAAGAAGTCCAAAATTAATACGTACAGTCCAGTAAGAGGAGTACTTATAAAAATATTAATAAGATACATCATTAAAATGCGAATAATTACGGGTCTTATTAAAAATAACTTTGTTTTAACGAATGTAAAGTATATCAAAGTAGATTTAATATTTACTGTAACAACTTGCGTATCTTTGAATATTTTCTTTAATGTGACTTCGTTGAAAATGACTTAAGAAATACTCAGGCTCTTAAAACCTTTGTAAAAGTTTTTAAGTAGAAACTATTCAGACATAGGAGTTTCTGTATTCTAGTTTGAAGGGTGTGAGGGTGACATAGGTATCTACTTATCCGAGGTATTCCAACTTAGTATTCAGGGGTAGAAGCATCTGTGACTAATCCCAGGTATAATTTTAATCTTATCTGGGGTTGATCATATATATCTATGGCCGACAGTGGACTGAATCACTTACCATCATGTGGACTGAATGCCTCTTTGCTACTTCATTATTATGAAACATAAATATGAATATAACATGAGATGTTTCAGCTTAGTCCAAGTAAAATACTACCTGGAGTGACGTAGTCACTGACTTGGCAACATTTGCCCAGGGTCCGCTATCACCTCCAAAAATGATTTTCAACTTGCTTATTATTGACTTCAGATTCATAGCAACGCCTACTTTTATCAATAGCACCTTTTACGGCTAATATTATAAAGTTACATTAAAGTTCGGAATAGAGTTGCTGCAGTTGAACTGCGTGTGTTTTTATCATTAATAAGAGACCTGAGAGCATCTTTCTGTGAAATGTCAACGCCCACTGCGGCCACCGACACGCTTGCCGTGGAGACTTTTGCCTAAAAGATTTAAAGTTGGTAGAACCCCTTATGGTTCGATTCCGGCAGCACAACCGCCACACCTACCTAAGAACCGTAGTGTGCACTATATAAACTCAAGCCTTTAAATAAATCATTAATTTGTATCCGGGAATCGTGACGTTAATGATTCACATACGAGCGTTACGAATTAACACGAAGCACATAGTTATATGAAGCACAAGTTTAAATGAAGAGTACGTATGAAGTGTTTATTCCGTGTTTGCGTTTCCAAATGAGCGTCAAACGAGTACTGTTATTGCTTTAATGCTAAACCGTCGATTAATGCGCTATAGCTGGTTATTGCGGTTTGATATGCAGATACGAAGCGTATTTTATAAACATATTCGTATAACAGCAGTATTTGAAAATACAATCAGAGTTTACAATCGTATTATCGGATGGACGCATCAGTGTTATTACGCAGCTAATTATAATTACATGCATGTATTGAATTAAAACGAATTGCAGTTCATTGTGTTTTACGTATTTTTAACTCGTCGGTGATTTAGAGGCGGTAGAACCATTTTTGGACAGCAGCACCGCCACCCCTATTTCTGTATATTTCAGCTGTGTAAAGCGCCGCTGTGTTCTGGTCTGAAGTTAAGGGAGACATAGTTATCCAAGGCTTTACAACTTAGTTCTCAGGGGTAGCAACGCGTGTGTGGTCAATCTCATTTAGGACTGTGATCTTTCATGGGGTTTATTACAGATATTCATGGGCGGAAGTGGCCACTTATCATAAGGTTGGCTGCATGCTCGTTTGCTACTTCCATAACATAAGAAAATCTTTTATAAATTTCTCTAGTCAGTCTAGTAGGAATCACCATTACCTAAGGACTCCCATAGTACAATGGGCGATAATGACTTCTATATGAGTTAAACACCAGTTATCTTAATATCTAAATGATGAATATAATTATCTATTACATATATGTATTTGCTCATTTTTCCTGCGCGTACCACCTACGATGAAGTCATACAACTTAAAGAAATGACTTCACCGAGCCATATGGAATAACACGGTCATAATTATAAAGTAGGTACACATCATATGACTGCGACATGAAGAACAATTTACTATTTTCTTAAAGAACGGTATAATCGCGAAAAAATAATAGCTGATTTTAATTAAGATGGCAGTGATATAAAACGTCTGATTGCGCGGTTGGCGGGCTGTTTTAATGGCCATCATATCTTCAGCTAGTATGGATACGGCTCTCATAAAAGTGTTATGAGTTTATTTCGAGACGACCATGGCGTCGCCAACCTTACGTATGTGTGGAATGTAATGTTAAAATATTAAAAATCGTGGCCCGTAAGTATTGTGCTGGAGTATGCTGGTATACAATATCCATGACTTGTCGGTTATGATCATGACGGAAACAAGCAAATAAGAGCTTCTTCAAATGTATTCTTGAAGAAAATATTTTGTATCTACAATACATTCTTATTCATAAATACATTTCTGAATCTTGTGAAATATTAACGCACTTTTCAATTACTCATATATGGTAAAGTATTGTGAGGAGTTATAATATAGACCTCAGAAGCAACAAGAGTTATTGAATAGAGTTATTTGGGGTAGGTAGATGCCTAGTTCTATGCCTATTGTAACCTTTAGGCATTACATGATTAGAGTGAGTACTCTAGATTTTTTAGTCGTACGAGTGTATGCCGGAAAGAAGTCTACGAAGTATTTCACTTGATGTTTGACAACTTCGTATTACCGAAACTGATGAACCAAATGACTGTCGCATATTTCTTAAAAACTATTATTGTCAACATTATCCACGATCAGTTAAAACTAGGAGCTTTTATTTCTTCAAGATAATTTTAGTATAAGATATATTTTAGTGCATAATATAAAATGCATTAATTTATTAAACTTTCCGTAGAATAAACAGTGATTACATATAACTTTCATCCGTAAGTAGAATATGTTTTTTTATATAAAGATTATCATTATCTTTCATTTAATTTCCAAGAGACGTGTTTTATGTTTCTCAGATTTTGTGATATTTATCACAATCATTCGTTATTTAACGTAGGTTATTATAATTCTGAATACCATCAGGAACAACTCGTAAAGTAAAACGTAGTTATATTCACATGTCGTAAACTTGATACTTAATACGGAGAAATCATATAATCAGAAACATTAACTGAGTTCAAATCCCTCATGTGACGAACTCCAGGCATTGTTTATGTGTCGAGGGGCAGATAAATATATTATGTGTCCCTAAAAGCGTAAGAAATCCGTAGATTTGTAAAGTTTCCCCCTTTATGACGAGTAAAGCGCTTTGCCAATGTTTTTGTCTGAGCGATATGAAAAACTTTGTATCCCACGTATTTTACGAATAACAGTCTTGTTTTGTAAGATATAAGATTTCAATTAAAACGTGTCGGTGGGAAAAGAAAAATTCATTTACAATCTTTGTCAACAGGCCGTTTAACATAACTGGGTTTACGATGGTATGTCAAACGGTACTAAAGCAAACTATATAGTCACAAATTATTTTTGCCCGAGATATAAACCGAGTTTTCACGAAGAATTGTTACGACATATATTTTTATTCTAGCGCAAAATTTTACTTATTTCGTCATTTAGGGAAGTATTTTGTGAAAAGTTGAATTTACTTGATGTGCTTGGACGTTTTCATCTATGCTGTGTATAACCAATGCCGTGGGTTTAATTTTATTCAGTTTGCGGTGATGCATTTCTTAGATTTATTCCCTTATTTAGCTAACATCCATGGAAAGATCTAGAAAAGGAGATGTGTTATTCAAAACTGATATTACATGATTTGATAGAGATATTATGTACAAAAGTACTAGTGAAGACACCGTAAACCGTTGTTGTGCCCAGTTTAAATGCGGTGATTGGGCCGCACTGCGTTTAATCGTTTTGAAGCAAATTAAAAAAAAGCGCTGCAGTTTAGAAGGTTAAGTTAGACGGTATTATTATTATTGCAGCGCTTCGTCAACTTATAGCATTAAGTTACAAAAAACTTGTTTCAAGTTGCTTCTGTAGTACTTGTTACTAATATTATAAAGCGGAAAGTGTGTTAAGATGGATGGATGGATGTTTGTTACTCCATAACTTCAGAACGGCTGAACAGATCTGGGTGAGTTTTGGTACAGAGATAGATTATAGTCTGAAATAATATATAGACTACTTTATATCCCGGAAAATGTACGGTTCCTGGGGGATAGTTTAGTTAGACCTGATATTTGCATAGTAGTAGTTGAAAAGTCAGAGAACGACATAAGCCACTTTTTATCCCGGAAAATGTACGGTTTCCGTGGGATAGACTTTTATTATAAAGGTAAAAGTTTGTTACTCTAAACTTCAGTGCGGCATAAATTTGGATGAAATATGGTACATGCATAGAAAGTTATAGTCTGGAAAGGTATAGGACATTTTTTTATCCTCTATGATAGATTTGCTTTTTTGTTAATGTATTTTCGTTAGAATTGTTACTTTTTTAGCTACATATTTGTCATGCCACATTTTTTTATAATTGCCAGTGAAACATATAATATCTTCATAAATGAGATTCATTATTATATTTCCTTAAGAACTTTAACTACTGTTTTTTGACATAAAATCAGGCATTCGAGTGAAATGTGGATCTCATATATTTTTTATTTCAACGATAATACCAGCCGTACCTCTATTTGTTCTCAGTAATTTAATTATACGGAACCGAGTATTTAGTGTAAAAAATACGTATTTACCCAATTCCGAGGCAACGGTCCGAAGTCGGACGCAAACGGCGCGTAAACGTCGAGCAAATTAAGCTCCGTAGTTTGTCCATACGGGAGGTTTATGGCCGATGCTATTGCTTTATTTAGACACACTATACGAGGTTGTAAGATTGTATGGTTACTATTGTCAGTCGTTCAATTAAAAGAAAAACTTAAAAGCTAATCATAATCCATAGATGAAGTGTTTTTTTTCATTGCAAATTTTCATAGCCTTCAATTTTGGTAACTATGCAACTACAATAATATACAATAATAACTTTAAAAACATAAAATTGTTGCTTTTTTAATTAATGCATTTGGACCGTAAAGTTTATTACATATGTATGTACGAGGTATGGACACATTTGTCTAAACGGCAAAACAAAACTTACAACAAATCTTATTTCGCTCGTACAAATTTCAGTTCAAAATCTTTACTATGGAGTTTGTCAACATTTAAAGAAACTTCGTAGCAACAGGATACCTGAAGAGACGCTTAGTGTTTATCCTCCTCTTAGCGTTACAAATTCACGAGTTTTGTCAATCAAGGATTTACCTTACACTCGACTTTGACAACGTTCTTACGTTACCAGCCAAGGGTCTCAGTAATTTGGGACAATAATATGAACTCGTTATATCTTTGGGATAAGAATATTTTGACAGTATTTGGGATCAACTTTTGCACAATCGATAAATTGATATTTTAGTAAAATTATTTAAAAAATATATTCACTGTTATTATGAGATACATATTCTAGTATACTTTTATTTTTAGAGCATTTTATAAAAACTAGAAAATAAATGGATTATTAAAATTACGATCACAATGTCATTTCCTAGAATAACGAAACGGTTTAAGAAGTTAAGATTATTTTTTTTTCATATAAACTGTTTCATGGTAGCAAAGTATAAATAATTAATAAATACTTTAATAGGTGTAAATATTTCTATATCATATCTAAGTCTATATACGAAAACATATTAGTGGAAAATTAGAAAGGAAAAAGAAACAAAGAACACAAAACAGAAACGATAGATGAGCATAAGGTGGCATAAACGAAAAGGCCTAATTTCTAATGCTGTCCACCACGCAACGTACCCAAGCTAATACTCCACAATAGCCTTCAAATTCCTTTATCCTCAACGTACCCTAACAACGATTGAGTATGATAGCTGTATTTTGTGCAGTTAATTTATCCGGGGTCTAACTTAATCCGAGAAGTCACGTGATTGGCACGTGCCGGTGCACGGTGAAGGACCGCTACGTAATTTACGTAAAGATTACGCGATTTGTTACGCCAATAAAATTAGAACTCATTTGTTTTAATTGCAAGACTCAAGATATTGATGTGAAATGATAGGCCAAAAAGGTTAATGGGATGTGCTCGTATATGGTTTTAGGGGATTTTATTTTATAGAACTGTATACGTGTACCTATAATTTGTCCGGGGAGATATCACCGTAGCACTTATTACTAAAGTGAAGCAGTTTAGATATAACCCTTATTTCATATGGAAAAGGGTACAAATATAATGGTGTTATCAACTATTTGAGTGCATTAATCACTTTACCCAATGATGTGTAGAGTGAGAAAATGGTTTAAGAATCTATAAATATTTCTTCAGCTCCAGCGATAGTAGTTGTAATTGTATGCTTCAGATACAATGCAAATGTACTTAATTAATATCAAGGAGTTACAGGTATAAACGTAGGTACGTTGTAGGTATAAAACTTATTTTTCTATCCCGAAAAAGATGCTGTTTCTTTTTCGGGATGAATGTGCTCTATGTCCTTTTTTAAACCCCTGGAAATGTGTGTGCAGAATTTCATAATAATCGGTTAAGTAGTTAAAACATGAAGGCGCTAAAACAAACAAATAAACCAATAAATTAACATTCGTTTTTATAATAATTAGGATAAAAATGGTGAGATATTTTGTGTACACCCTAATCAGTGTGCATCCCTTAAAAACTCAAAGAAACTGAATAACATAATTACATTAACTTGTTATTCAAGTAACGTACCCTTACCTGTTCGCTATTATAAAGCCCCTACAAGTATTTTAATCCAATTGGCCTCTTAACAAACATTTGAATGCCCTAAACCCGGGTCAAAGATTGCATAAGATTGCCCCTCGGCGTTACTTTCATATCTCCCCAAAATCACAAAGGCATAATTTAAAATACAAGCATATTATTAGGGGTACAAAGCTTCGCTGGAGGCAGCTTAGTAACGACTATCATCTCGGAGATTCGTATTTAGGAAGATAGTAGTTATTTCGTTTATTATAATATGGTTTCACCTAAACATTTACATACAAGATATTACTATTATTTCTCCAAAAAAAGTTTGATTGAGCTGAAGTTCATGCAGCAAACACCGTAGACCAAAAACAACATTGCCATAATGTTTAAATGAAACTACTAACCGATTTTTTGAGTCTGACAGTTCATATTGGATCAACGTGGTGAAGTATATTCCACGGCTTAGGGTAAACATTCGTAATAACTAATGCTCCAAGCCTTAATGGTACGAGTAGGTAGAGACCCATTATATCCATTTATATACTTCCTTTTATATCCTTTGACTTAATAAAAATGTAGGTATAGGTAAATAATCCGATTTAGAAATAAGTTGTACGTTGTACTAAGGAGCTCACAATAAAAACTACTTTTAATGAATTTATATAGGTATAAAATATTGGATTACTCAATTCAAACTTTCAAACTTTGAAACCTGAGTATTCCCGACGGAACGATAAAACTAGAGCAATGAGCTAACCGGTAATTGCATTAGCGGTAAATGAGGCTATCTAGAGAAGATTGGAAAATATGAAACCGCTAAAAGTAATGTTGAAGTCTTGATCGCTTGAATTCAACTTTGACGGGGCGCACGCCATCTAGCGGTCGATTCCGGCATCCGGTAGCAGTTTTAATGTGTGAGTTGAGTTTCTGTGGAACTGTTATGCTCTCGGTTATGGTTTAAGTTGTGAACCACGAATTACTTCAATTGGAACTCTGCCGTAGTCCAGCGTTTTCTTGGAAACTTCTGAGCTCGCGAATGCATCGCATAGCGCAATTGCACTTTTTATGATGATTACATTATTTACTTAAACGTTGTTTGCAACTGTTAATAATATTACGTAGTGGATATTGCTTTAGATAACTTTTAAAATATATAAGTTTATTTAATATTCATAATGTAGTTTAATTTAAAACAGTTGTGCAAGATGTTCGAAGTACCTACGTAAAGATATTTGTTATTGGTGCTCAAACATTTTCTAAGGTTATTTATAAGAATAATGTAAGAAGCGCCTCAAACTACCTATAGAACGCATTCATATACTTAATGACGATGAAATTAGGTGTTATTCGTGGTATTTAATGTAATTGTTTGCTCATAACATGAAATATTCCCATAAATAATTTGATAAGTTTGACATTTATCAAACTATTTTATTGGAATCGAATATAAATTTCTTAGAACCAAATAATAAAACAAACGAATAAATGACAAATAATTTTAACATCATATAAAAAAATTGGTATTTTCCATAACCATATACGGAGTTACTTTCGCTGCTTCTTCTCCAAAACGAATAAACCTTCCGAATAGGTGGTAGATTTTACTATTTAAAAAGAGTATATATATATATATTTATGTTATTGAAGTAGCAAACGAGCATGCATCCCATCTGGTGGTAAGTTGCCACTGCCGCCCATGGATATCTGTAATCAACCCCAGATAGGATAACAGTCCTACTTGAAGTCGGTCCTACCTGAGTTCGGCCTCAGTTGCGTTGCTACCCCTGAGAACTAAGCTAGAACGCCTCAAATAAGTATGTCTCCGTTACCACACCCTTCAAAACAAAACACAGCAGCGCTTAGCACTGCTGTTATTAAGCAGAAATAGGTGTGGCGATGGTGCCACCGGAGTCGAATAACGAAGGGTTCTACCACCTATAGGTGAATCAATTTGTATATGAATCAACTTTGAATAAATTAGATTTGAATTTGAACCCGCATAAAAGGTGTGACTTACAAAGTCACATGCTTCAATATCATAGAGGAAAATTTTAAAAAGTTTCTTGAATTTGTTCGAAAACATATTCAATTCCATTCCATTACTAACTTGTACGCAATCTCTAGAGGCGATTTCTACACATGGACTTTGCATTTAGAACTGCTATTTTGCAAGTTCATCTAGTGGAGAGCTCTGTTGATACTCTAAACTGTCTCATAGAGTGGCCTGTGTTGCAACCGCTCTTAATAGTTTAGTGCGTAAGTTTCTGATACTGAAGTATTAGAAGTCTTTTTAGTAAAAGTCTATTTAATAATATAGAAGTAGCAAACAAGCATGTAGTCCACTTCATGGAAATTGGCTATTGTGGCTCATGGACAACTGTAATCAACGCCAGAAAAGTTTAGGAGTCCTACCTGAGGTCGGCCATGGATGCGTTGCTAACCCTCAGGACAAAGTTCAATCGCCTCGCATTTATCTCCCTTGCAACTTATGTACTGTATATCTCCCTTCAAATCAGACTACAGCAGCGCTGAATATTTTTGTTATGAGGCAGAATTAGGTGTGGTGCCTCCGAAGTTGAACCACAGAGGATTCTACCACCTTTTGATCTCAGGCTATCCTCCCTCCTATTTTATTAGGAATTGAACAAAGGTATACTTAATTAGAACAGCATTGTGGAGTACTCTCAAAGTTTCTTCATTTATGGGAAAAGACTCTTGCCCTAAAGAGACATAAAGGATTGAATCTACAGGCATACAAAAACTGCAGGCGCCATATTTTTCATCAAATGATGTAATACCCACTTTAATTTTATAAATGAAACTTTGAAAATTAATTCAAATGGCCAGTCATACAATACAAGCTGCCAACTGTAAATATAATGGCGTTAAAATCAAATAATAAATTGATTCATAAAAGCATAAACAGTATCGAGAGGAAATCATCTAGGTAAATAAAACTTCCACGGCTATTTGCAATTTGATATTCAGCTAAGCTTCACGGTATTGGACTGCAAATAGTATTACCGCGTGGTATTGTAAGATTATTATGCCGTGCATATCAAGTTTTATAACATTTACATTTTTTGCATATTTTTAGTTATATTCGTTTAATTTGAGCACGATCTACAAAATACGTACAGCGATTAAGATAATAATTACGATGTTTTAAAGAAATATCTTTCGCTATAAACGAGCACGTGTATATCTGTATGCTATTATTTTCTCCGAAATGGCTGTGACAATTTTGACGATTTTTTGTATTGAGATAATCTTTCCCATTAAAATTGATCTAGGTTTTATCACGTGAAAAAAATCATTTATATTTTGTGTAATGCCATCTTTTATTGAGTAAAACAGCGTTTGCATTTAATCAAAGGCACTGACTTACAATATTATCTGATATTATCATTCGAGATAAG
>DWPW01000814.1:0-10412 GCA_018252015.1 Astraptes brevicauda | reverse complement strand
AGTCTGATTCTTTCACCGGTTCGATTAAAATTTGAGTATCTTATGTCACGATTTAGACGTTTATCATCTTATACGCCTTGTGACCCTCCAATTGACCGCATGCCTTCCAGCCGACATAATGAATTACCGTACATTGCTCTCAATGTATGTGAAATCGATGCTAGAGTGATTGGACTAATTGGAGATGACGCTAGGGTGATAACTTACGACAAACGATATAATTCATACGAAAATGTTTGCGTTAGGGATATTTTATCATATACTGACATAATAACATTTTCTATTGCTAAGTTAAAATTGTACTAAGTTGTCTAATATTTGTTTCCTATTTTTACAGGTAAGCATAAGATTTGGACTTTCAACACATCACCGAGTAAGACTATACGGATTATGTTAACGATATTTTTATTATCTGTCCCAACAAGTGTTGTTGTGCTGTTTCCGGTAGTTCGCTACTTATTTATTACCAATGAATTTGGTTTCTAAATTATTTTAGTAACTTGTTTGATATCTATATCATAAATTCCTATTTCTTATTCCCATACATAACTGTAAATAACTACCATAAGATGCTTAAAAGGACTAAGAAATTGCGTAATAACGTTACCGTTCGTAATGTTTTCGATCTCTACATCGTACGATAATATAGTTCCTCTGGAATTCAGCTGATCTTTTTGTAGCCTAAATATAGCGTGGTACACGCCATGAATTGTAGATATTTTAATACATTCAATATTTGTATACGTATGTTATAGAGTAAGTTTGTTAGAACTTTACAAAATTAATGAAAAAAGTGTTCGTCTGAAGGTATGTAAAGCTCTTTCTCGGTTGAACGACGAATCTGCTAATATCATGTCAATGTCGTAGTATGTTTTTTTTTTCAACTTTATTCAAATTAAAACGAAATTAACGTCCGCCTGGAAGTATGAATGGCTCTTTCTCAGTTGAGCAACGAAACTGTTTATTTTACGTTTATGTCGTAGTCGTAACGTTCATTTCTTTCGATCTTAATTGAAATTAAAAATTATGAAATGAAATAAACGTCCGACTGGAAGTATGAATGGCTCTTTCTCAGTTGAGCAACGAAACTGTTGAGTTTACGTTTATGTCGTAGTCGTAACGTTCATTTTTTTGAATCTTAATTGAAATTAAAAATTATGAAATGAAATAAACGTCCGACTGGAAGTATGAATGGCTCTTTCTCGGTTGAGCAACGAAGCCGTTAATTGCGCTAACAATAGGGTCGAGAGAGCCTTTCTAAAGTCAGTACAGTACTCTATTGTATGTTGGCTTATTGTTGCCGTTTGTACTTTTAGCTCATTCCTAGATACCACTTTGTTTAATATTCTGTATAACCCATGTTTTATATTTAATAAACAGCATACATAAAACATAATCTTTGGTTTAAAAAATAATTCTAGTCGTTTTTATGACATTCAATTACAATTTTACTAATTTTTAATTAAATCAATTAAAAATTTTAATAATTTGAAATTAATGTTTGTTAATTTCAATAAAATTATTGGAACGTTCTTATGATGCATATAGATTGATATGTTATTTACTAAAATTTCGCAAACACGTGGTTCCAAATGATCAGTCTGAAGAATTGTCGGTAAGAATACTACATTTTCCCAACGTCCCAAAATAACTTGGCCGTCCATAGATTTAATATTATAGATGAAACGTTCCTAAATGAACCGTTGAAAATTGCATTTAATATTCCGACAGTGGAGCTGGAGTCCTGAATCCTGCTCTATCGGGGTCGTCGACCTCAAATCCAGTTCACGTCTTGCACTCGCCGACTCACGTAACAACCGCTTTCTGTATACATTGGTACGGACATACAATAAGATATTTCCACATCAGCGGCTAATGTCAAGGAACTATTCACTCTGCCAATATTTAAATTTAACCAATGTTTTGTCGCGTGCCTCGGCTAGGCTTTGTGAGACTTGCTGCAATTATTGATTCCTTGATTCTGTGCCAAAATAATAATAACTTAGTTTTGAAGTCAACACCTTTTCTATGTTTAGATATTTTAACATTACTTTTATAAAATTGTAATATTCGAGTGTACCTTGACAATTAACTTTAAAAACGTAAAAGAGTTGAAAGTACTACAATTTTTTCACATGTTCCCACTAGTGTTATGATTGCTAAATATAACACTAGTGATTGATAAACCTTCCTAGATTGACAAATTATTATAAAATCTGTGTATTCAACTCCAGTGTTTGCTATATCTTAAGCCGCTTAGGTACTTAGTGAAATTATTCTGCATACTTCAATAGCCTGCGGTCATTATGTTTTTGCTTAAATTAATCATAATTTACAGTTCCTTCAATATGTTTTTGCGGATGGTTAAAAGCCGGTTTGTTTCCTTTAACACGAGTCTACAACAAATTGAATGTTATCTTGTAAAACTGCAGTGTTGCTGACATAGGTCCAATTTGAACGTCATTTGGGTCATGAGCCAAGTTCATTTACGACATTTATATTCGCTTAGATCTACTTGACTTAACATTTAAAGTGTTTGCGGTATTTTAAATCCACATGAAAACAAAAAGTATACGTAAGTACATAATGTCTTGAAGAACACTTGTGCGTGGGATTATAACCAATTCTGTTCGTTCTGCTCAGTCGACTACGACTCTCAGTAGTTCTTTATTTGACGAGTCTCTTTAAAGCTTGAATTATTTAAGTTTCTAATAATTTTCTTTACTTATCAATTTTAATGTGCTTGCTAGTATGTGTTTTCTTGCCAATCTCAAAATTGGAAGCCTTTTTAAAAATCTAGATAAGTAAGCCTACCCAAATTATATAACATAAAATTAGGATTGAAATGCTGAATGAAAACTTAAGACAAATCGTGAAGAGTACTGTTATGAATAAACGCAAACTGACATCGAGTTACGCTTTGCTTGCAACGTATAATATGAGCGAATTGAATCAAGTGGTACTCGTAATGAGGCTGCTAACATGGCGACAGGACTGGGGCATTCAATCCGGCGGTTTGCCGGTTGTTGGGCACCAATTTGCGACAATCAACTCGACAGTTCGCGTTCTTCCCATCGACATCACTTACTACCATCGTGACGTCGTGTGCCGTGATGTAACGCGTAGTAGACCGCGGATACTGTAATTCAAATAATTTTAACTAGACTGTGTATTTTAAATCAGGCCTAAGTTTTGTTGATAGTTTTCTCTCTGTAGGTCCATAAGGCGTTTCCATGTTTATGTTTTTATTGTTTTGTCGTTTCTGCGGTCTTAACTGATACTCGACGGCTCACTGTCATTTTCTGAAAGTTGTATAATTTTAAATGTATATTCACCAAATTATTATTTTCACCAACAGTAAGGTTACATTTCTTGATCAAGATTTAGAGTAAGTTAAGATTAATCCGAACTCAAATCGTAAAGTACTATTTCTCATCGGTTGATGGCCGTAGAGTGATGTGGTTTAAGAAAGTGGATATCGATTGTGGCTTGCAACAGTAATAACTGCGCTACGAAATGGACGCTAGTGTTCATATTTCATCTAAAATTAATATAGAATATCACGCTGCTTGCAACGAATATTTCTCTGTATTTGTCTTATATTGTATATTAACTCGTTTGTGATAAGATTTATTTTCATCTTGTTCTTTATTGTTCTTTCTTTAACTTAATGATTCTTCATGATTTATATTTAACAAATTATTTATTTGTTATATCGTAGTTTCATATTTGAATATGTAGCTATTGAAGGCCTTGTTATCTTCGCTGTAATTTATTATTTTCTATCGAAACCATATTTCGCTGTGTTGTGCAGCATTTGCAACAAATTGCACAACCAAACCATTTAGCTTTCGGGTTGGCCTTCAAATTTGTTTTACGCTGTATTGTGTAAACGTAAACAATATGATTTTACATGGCGTTTGCTGTATTCGTTTTAGTAAAGAGGGAACGAGGTCGAAGCGAACAGCACCAGTGAAGCACTCTCGACGTTTATTTTGCAAAAAAATACTCTTTTTTCCTCTTATGTTCCTTTTCCTCTTCCAACGTCCGTTCTGGGAATTTGCAGCTCTTGGCCTGGTTTAGGTATTCTTCGTCCATTTTATGTGGTTCAAGTGCAATTTTTATATGAGATAACTTGTAACCTTATAGTTTTCAAGTATTTAGCTTTGATTATTTTTAAAGTATTATATAGAGTTGATAAATTTTAAAAAATCTTTGGAATTCATCGCTGTCTCTAAAATATGACTTGGATTTGTATACTCTTCAAGATCATAAGTAATCAGTCCCCATTAAAAACATTTCTTCTCCATAATATTTAATTTTCAAGGTTACAGATATGTCATAAGGAAAATTAAAGTACGTATTGGTCATCTTACGAAACATCCTTCCAAGCCGAGCTTGTGTGCATGTCTATTCATGTTATGCTAAGTAATGCTGTATTGTGAACATCGAATATTGAGCAGAATTTCTCTTCACTTATGGTTTATAGTTTTATGAATAATTCATTGGGCACTATTAACACGTGTGGCTGTACAATTCATACGTAGTTTCTTTCACTTCGATAATTGAAGATGACAGTTGAATACAGTTTCTCCAATATATAGTTCAAAATTAACTGCGTTTTTATGTATGGTGTAATCAATCTCATCGTCACAAATATTATTTCCAGATCTTTACTCTAAACATTTTGTATAAAGCAATTCTTTTTCCTGAGAAGCAAAGTTGCTGCGTCTATTGCGACCTTTTATATATAGGTCTTGTTTTGGCAGCAGGTAGTTGTAACAGACATAAAATTACTCAAAATAGGTGGATGTTGATGATGTTACGAAAAAACCTATTTGTTATTGTTTTCAAATTCTGTTTTACGTTGTACATTCCTCCCCACGACTGTCTGTGACTAATACCTTATATGAAAATATTCAATAATATATGGTAACATTTGTTGCGATAATATTGTTTTTAACTATAAAATGTGTTGTAATTTGATGCTTGACAGATTGTCCGCGACCGCAACGTCCGTTTGTTAAATGAATATTGATTGGCTTCATGTACCACTGGCATATAATAATATTTTTACACATAACATAATCTTCAATAAAACTATATGGCACAGATTCTCAAGCAAGGCATGTCTACTATATGTAAATACGTTACCAGAATGTACCTATTATCTACTACTTGATACAACTTAAGTTTTAAGATTTAACGATGGACAGACAACATATAGCTTTAACCGAGAGTAAGAAATATTTTTCATAAGAATTCCTTACATGTTTTGAAAATGTATTCTCTTAAAAGAGATGACATAATGATTTTCATAACATGGTTTTCTGAAAAGTGATATGTGGCGTTACGAAAATTTCTAAAAACAAATAAATAATCGTGAAGAAACCAAAAATCGCGCTTTTGAGATAAAACGATCTGAAAATTAAAAAATATTTACTGTAAAAAAACAGCGTGGGATTGCATGGTGTGAAATATATCAAAAAGCTCCCCACGCTTTTTTACAGTAATTATTTTTTAATTTTTAGTTCGTTTTATCTCGAAAGCGTGTTTTTTATCTTTTAGAATTTGTTTTTTATTATTATTGCATTGTCATCTGCCCTTGATACGTATGAAAAGTTTCAAATTAATCCGATAAGTTGGTCAAAATGACGTTCCGTCCAAACATATAACGGGACCTAATAAACGCGTGTTAATTAAAGTATTATAGGTACAATATAATTGGATCCGGTACGATTTTTCGATGCTAACATATTTTTAGTAACATTATTACAATCTTTTAAACTATCTCACTCGTGTTGGCGTACTAAAGTGGTTTTATAATTTTTATGGGCGAGTTGTATTGACCCAAATAAAGCGATAACGTCATCGCCACATCGAGACTCGGATCTTGCACTGGGTGTGGTCGTTGCACATAATGTGGAGAAAAAATCATATTCATAGGAATTTGGGAATCGAGCCAAGTTTTTTTCAGCAGAGGCATTTAAAGGGCTACTTTGCATGTATAAATTATACCTACGCATCTAAAAACAGATCTTATTTTCATTTTGTCTGCTCATTTCCGCGTTGATAGGAAAAATATATGTTTGAACAAATAAGGCCACCGATGAAGTACCTTTATTTTATAGTACCTCCTCATCGTCGCTTTTGTTATCATTAGGTTTTCACAGATTGTTTTTAAGCACTGTTTAGTTCCAGTTTTGCAATTTATTTTTTCGTACATTTTTTTTTCACCTCTGAAAGCCGCGTCAAATTTTACGAGTGCAAGCTGTAAGTCTGAATCGCGTGCTACATTCAAAGTATCGGTGCATGCGTCGGTATAACCGGTTGGACGCGCAAACACCGCCGGCGGCCTTCGTCGACGTTGCCGACGCCCGCTGACGTCACCACGCTTATGTCATACCATTACTGATGACTTGATTATTGCTACAATGCCAAACGAACGTGCTCATCAACGCTTTAGCAGTTGCACGTCAACATTGCCATTTGTGCAGTTGTTATCATAAAGATACCTATCAGCTTCTGATTCGAATCAATCTGGTGTTTGCTCTATAAGGCTTTGAGTGAAAACAGGTTACCTTGCATGTACACATGAGACAGTCAATGATGTCAAATGGTCAGACGTACCTACAAATTGCAATAAGACACTATTTTAGTTACAGACTATTTTAGAAAAACTTTGAGTTCTTAATGTATATTTATTTCACTTTATTGAATGCCAAATTATCCTTTCTTCTATGAACGTCTTTATTTTTAGATTTTTCGTACCAATGTATGTATTTTATTATTATTAATACCAGTATACGATATTTGTTGGCGTCAAATGATATTTCTAGGCGAGTTTTTTCCTTCTGTCCCTCCTACTTTTATTTTTCTGATTCATTTCACTTCGAACTAATGACGATTCATTCTGCATGACTCGCTGACTAAGTTTGTTTAAAAAATAAAACTACAAATACAATAGCATAATGCGCTTGCGATGCACGTAATGAAATTATGGCTGTTAGGGCTGTTCATGTTTAATGCTGACACTCGAACGCCGCAGTGGGGGGCGTCGGGCGCACGATATTAGGTCACAACCCAGGAATAAAACTATTACGGGTTTTATTACCGTCTAGTGTCAGCTTACCTTTTCATGCACAAAAGGCAACTTAAACGTCACTAATGTCGAGTACATTGTATAACTTGGCTCATATCGGATATTTGGGCGATTTCCATTCATTATTTACAGTTATATTCTACTCGTTGGTTCGTGCTGTGGCGGTTGACTTTCACGTTGTCCATTACGATTTGCTCACCGCTTACAACAGGCTGAATAGGTTTGCTCTACTCGCGCGTTTCCTATGAAAGTAAATTTCTAAACGAATTACTGCATTAATTTGTTTGATGCTGTACCGTTACTTGTGAATGGGTTTTAATAGATAAAACATCCGGATTACCTATGCTATGAATGACTTTGATAATAAAAGTACTCATAAATCCAAATCTTGAAATGATATTTATTAAATTCACTAGGTTATATCACGAGTTGATCAAAGAATGTCATTTATGTTACATAGGTTTAGTTATACTTCCAAAAAGAAGCCGTCTGATTATAATCATCTACTTTTGCATTTAATTTATTTCACTCAAGTATAAAAAACCAAAAAGGCCAAGTCTTTTGGCACACGACATTACACAGATTATTATAGTTATGCAGTAATTACTTGATTTAGTAGACAGCAAAAGTGACCTCCAATTTTAGGCGCCATTAGTAGTACATAGCTAGAATATACGTGGTTGGCAACAAATGACCGGCATCCTGCCCTAGCGGAGTTCAGTGCCGGCGCCCACGCGAACGCTCATTGACTTCCACCTCACACGACGGCATTAAGATGGTGCAGCCATAGTAATGACGGTAGCGCTATTTGGATAGATGACCATTCAAGCTTATTGTGAAATTGGATCTAATATAATAAAGACAATGCTATATTCATTCGTGACGTTTTCTTTATTTATGTATCGGCTAATTAAATCGATGAAGACACATTTCTCAGGAAAACAATGTCGATGCGTAACATGTGATGTTTGAGTGCTCGAAGTAGAAAGTTATGAAATAGTCGCACAAATACGTGAATATAAGTGAAACATTTCAACGACAGAACAACTAGATCAATTAATGAAGTTGGTTCAAGGCTCTAAAAACAATTGTCATCATAATTGTTAAATCACTTCATCTTAGCAAACAAAAGCGAGAATCCGCTACTAAATAATCTACGAAAATGTAAGACGTTTGTGAAATTTGATGGATATGAGTTCATCCATAAAACGCTTCCTCTCCCTACTAAAAATGTAGTTGTGGACTATTCCCAAATTAGAGTAAAGAAATTTTCAAGGTTTTTCTCTAGACTAAAGTCATATAATTATTTTACAACTTTACGTGTCGGCCATTAGCCTAACTATAAACAATGACTGAATGGTGAGAACCATTGGCCTCGTTTCGTAGTCTTTCGTAGACTGAGAGCAGTACCTACGCGAATTTAAAAATAAGATGCTACTGGGTTTATTTGTGCTTGGGTGAAAATCATCCTCAGAAATAAATTGCCTTGCAATAAATATACATAGATGTATTGAGCGTCCGGTCACTGGCGTCCATTTCGAAACGTACGCCGATTGAAGTGGGTGGTAAATTACATTATGGGGTGTGACCGGGGGACATATGTTTATGGAAATTTGAAATTTGTGGATACAGTAGTATGTTTTTATTAAACAGAATGCCAATGCAATAGTTAGAACTACCTGTCCTGTTTGTCCTTCCTTCTATTGTAGGTGATCAGTTTTAATGGTATGATATTAAATTATGTTCAGGATGTCACCATAATATGCTTTATTGTGATTGTTTAATGCTTATTTAAGACTGTTAATTTTTTTGTTTTTATTTTTGTGTTATATCAGATATATAACATGAAAGAATTATGTAGTAGTTGGTTTATGAAAATAAAAAGATTGAATCACACCCTGATGTGATAACAAAAATACATAATATGATAATAATTTATTATTTAGCTTTGTCTTCGAGTTTTGGCCTCTTTAAAATCTAGCGCCTGCGTTGTCGAAAACTAATTTGGTGTTCGCTCCGTTGACCGGATATCCCCTTTGTTTCTGTAGAGCATCACGTTCCGAGCTGGCGATCGTTCTGTTTATAATTATTTATAACGCGCTGGTGGTTTGTGTCGGGCGTGAGGGATTTGACGCCTGGTTGCTCGCTCCTTCAGGCTTGGAATTGTTTAGCAACAAATTAATCTGTAATCACTTCAGAAACTATAAACTCTGCCATCATTTTGGAAATTAATTTTATTTAAAAAAAATATATGAACAGTTATTTCTTTTCTAGTATTTCTATGACCATCTACAGTATAATCCGTTTCATGAAAAAAAAAACTGTCATAATCAAGTTAATTAATGTAACAAGCTATGATTACATTATGAGTCGCGATGGTCACTGCCACCTAAACTACAGTACCTGTAGATGATGTCGTTTCATTCTTACGCACTATCCGCAGTTAATGTGGGAGCGAGGCAGCTATTGAGTTATGACGTAGTAACTCACGCAAGGCTCCGGGCGCGGTTCTATATTTGGGTTAATGGATTCGTCCGCGCACCGTCAACATGGGAAGTACCTGTTAGTTCGTCCGCTACCACCTTCCGACTGGTGTTGGGATCTATGTTCTACCCTACATGACAACTACGGTTTTATACTGTACATACAAACTATGACCTATATTAGACCCGATCCGTGTATTCTAAAATGATTCCTATTTCAATAGGGATATTAAAAAGATCTCGTTCTAGTTCGTGGTAAAAATGGCCTACTAATCCTTTTATTTTAATAGCATTCTCCAGCACTACTCTCCAGCTACTCGCATAGCTTTAACATGTAGTTGCTTATTAGCAGTGTTAATTCTTGGTTATATGAACTTGTAAGATTATTGTTAAAGTCATCACTTCCGATCTGAATTTAACAAAAATAGAGCTTATTTAAATTAATCTTACGTAGAAAGAATCGAACTTAATCCATCGTATTTATTGTAAGAGTTATTGGTTCAGTATAATTCTACGTCGAGATTAGCTTTATATAATTTCAAAGGGCATATCTATATTAGCTGTTGTCTGAACTATAGATTCCGATCTCGTTTATAGTAGGCCAGTTTCTCCCACAACTTTCTTTTATTCAGTTTGACCTCAATATCTTTGGTATCCTAGATTTATTTTTATAAATATACTTAAAGTCTAAAATAGAACTATATTAATTTGTGCTCAGTCTTAAATATTGAATACGTTGTCATCAACCTTTTATTGTCCCACTGCTGGGCACGGGTCTCCCCTCAGAGTGAGAGGTGTGTAGGCCATAGTCCACCGCGCTGGCCAAG